>BHFT01000996.1:0-83198 GCA_004320025.1 Laticauda laticaudata | reverse complement strand
AAATTTTCGCTACTTTTTGGAGCGGATGACAACGGATGGAGCCACCCCCGAAATTTTGCTCGTCCGCTGTGTCCTTTCTGCATCCGTTTTGTGTCCATCAGCCAGTGGGACCTAGCCTTTAGACTTATTTACCACTTCCTAGTGCTTTACAGCCTTCTCTAAGCAATTTACAGAGTCAGCATTTTGCCCCCAACAATCTGGGTCCTAGTTTTACTGACCTCAGAATGATGGAAGGCTGAGTTGACCTTGAGCTGGTCAGGATCGAACTGCCAAACTTCTGGCAGCTGGCAGTCAGCAGAATTAGCCTGCAGTACTGTGTTCTAACCACTGTGCCCCCATAGCTCTGAGGCCTCAGACAAGGAGCAAAGCAGAAGACTTTTGAGGCTCAGATGACTGAGGTGTTTTGTTCAACTTGGTGGATTACAAATTATGCAAACTTGCTAATTGTGATTGTGGAGTCATGGCAGATCTTGCTATTGTAACCGCAACTGGCTTCAAATCGTACAATGACCAGCAGTGGTTTACAAAACGACAGTGGCTGGATTCACACAAAAAGCCATGAGCAACCAAACTAGCTGGACATGTTGTATGAACCTAATCTACAGTATATCCAAACCAACTGCTTCCTTTGGCCTCTGTAGCACAGATATTGACACTGTCTGCTAACAGGGCTTCCCAAATTGGCCCTTAAAAAGACAGAATGAAATGTCTCACAGCAGAGAGAAAAAGGAAAAACTGAGGTAAAAGAAAGGAATATGTGAGGCTACATATATTGGTAAGCAGGCCTTTGCTTGCAGCCTTAGTCTTACTTTATAAGATAATGGAGCTGCCAAAGAGCCTTGGTTGTATGTGTAAGTAAGGCTGCCATGACTGAACTAGACTTGAACAAGACTTAGCTAATGGCATCTTTAGGGGGGGGGGTTAATCTTTCAATGGGCTTTTGTAAGGAGCCTTGGACTTTTCCCAGGGCAAGTCCTTTGACCTCAACTCTTAGGTCTACCAATCTGGACTGCAAATACCCAGGCAACCTTTGAATGGAAACGCTAAGTTGAAAATCTCTCTACTTGTAATCATCTTTGAAGTCCAGATATGGTAGCTGACAGAGGCTTTGCCACAATTTTATTTATTTTCAAAGCCTCGGATAGGATTGGACTAACTCCTAGGGAGGGGAATAAGGACTAACTCCTAGAGAGGAGAAAAAAATCAAGCTAATATCTGTGATGACCTGTTATGATTCAGTCCCTTTGAGGTAATTCCGCCAGCCTCACTTTAGCATTATACATGATCACAGAAGGTTACCTGAAAAGTTTAGTTTGGACAGTGAATATGTTTGGAGCTTTTAGTCCTTGAGAGAAATACCTTGCTCGAAGAAATGGGAAATATTGGGGTCATTGTCATAGCAGCTGATCATAAATGTGCCTATCGGTTTTGTGGAGGCAGTGTATTTCATTTTGAAACAGCATGGCCATTTTTTAACATGAGCAAGTGTTAATGGGTCATTGTGCATTTTGAGCACAACTGTCATCCCCATTTTCATTCTTCTAGCTGCAAATGTTAATGTCGTGTTACTTAGTGCAATCAAACCTGGCACCAACATGACTTATCAATAATAATGTGCTTTTTCAGTTATGGAATAGGAATTCCTGCTGTGAATACCTTGGAGAGAAAAGCAGGAAAAAGCATACGAGTTTATCTGGTTCAGACCCGGTAAGTTGCCATGCCAACAACAACCCATTGAAACATATCATTTAGGAAATGTGGCTATTCTAGTAGCACAATGGGTTGTTTCACCGGATTCAGTACTTTTTTTGAATTAGTTATCCCTTCATATTAAAGTCATGATGATCTAATAATGTGAAACCTTAAGAAATAAGTGAGAAAAATGTTGAGTTTGGCAAAGTAAGGCTGATATTACTCAACGCTGAGTGCCATACTTATTCTAACTGATTCATAAGGTAACACAATGATTTATGGGAATAATACAATGTGACCCTGAAATACCTCCAATGCTCGTCTCTTGTTTCTGGAAAGTCTGGATACTTTTAGGCACAAACAACCAGTTTGTGTTGAGTTCAAACTAGCTACTTTATTGTTCTACGCCTATTTCACAGGAATCTTCCCAAACTGGCAAATTCGCCTGGGAAAGACAAGGCTCAGAGGAATCCTGGGGGAGTCAGATCTTGCCCTCTTGTGTTTACATAATGAGTCCTTAAGGCCCAGTCCCACTGGCCGACGAACGCAAAACGTATGCATAAAGGACATAGCGGACGAGCAAAATTTCGGGGGTGGCTCCATCCGTTGTCATCCGCTCCACAGGTGGTAAAATTTGCATAACGGAATGGAAAAGAACGGATGTGGGTAGTATGTAGCGGGATGTTAAATGGATGTTCATAGAAGCCTAGCAGTGAAAGTGGATGGAAGGGATGGACACCTCCGAAGGGGTTCGGGGGATAATTGTGAAGTGGACACATAGCGGATGAAGCGGATGCATCACGTACGGCTAAAGGAAAGAAAAGGGGATGCCGCAACAGATGTTATATCGGATGCAAACCGTTCACTGCGCATCTTTCTATTTTCCGTGCTATAACGCTGTGTAGACGTTCCATACCTGTTTCTTTTCTCCCTCTTTCATTTTCAGCTGCACGGGATGTGAGTTTGCGGAGGATGCCCAGAGGATGCAGAGAGGATACAGCGAGATGTTTAAACAGATGATAACGGAACATAGAACGCTTTGTTGCTCGTATGTCGCGGATTTACATTGTACATGGCGGGAAAGTTCATCCGTTCACAAAGTTTTGTGCAGCTCAAAACTTCTTGCACAGATGAAATCACAGTGACAGATGCTCGACGGATAGAGCGTATGAAACACATATGCAATGAGTACACCGGTTGCATAGCTTTTCCGGATGGCAAGCTTTTTTTAATGTTTTACATCCTCTTTGCATCCGTAAGTGCAGTGGGACAGGGCCTTTACTAACTACCCATTTCATCCTCTTGACCGGATGGTTGTTCACCAACATGTACTCTGCAAAAGGGGCACACTTGTTTTGTTTTTTTTTAATATGCTTTAAGTCACTCAATTGCCTGTGCTTTCAAAACAGAAAATCAGCAGGTTGCGTGCCTTTGTGTTTACATGTCTAAGCAAATTTGTGTGCATGAGGGCAGAATATAATCAATATACAATATAGTCCCTGGAAATAATTCCTTGATTACCAGTGTCAAGATATGAAGCACCTTTTTAAATTGTCTCTAAGATTTCACTTTTTCTGTCAAAGAAAATAACAGATTGTGTAGCTATGATAAAGAAAGATGTTTACCAGTTCTATATTACTCAGAAAGTGAATTGAGCCCCTCTTCAGATTAGTCAAGAACATTGCTGGATACTTTCCATTTCACTAGATCTGCTTGTGAAAACAAATCATGATGCTTTTTTATGGTTGGGTGGGAGACTTCAATTCACTTTTTGGGTGGATGTGAACTCACAGTAGACATTATGAATTGGATCTGAATTGCTCATTGTTACTCTCAGTGAAGATTAAGTAGTAAATGCCCCCAACTCAGCGAGATTACAATTTGCATGGGACTGCCCGAAGTCCCATGCAATACAGTGGGTTAACTTTGGATTCAGACCGTAATGGCATTGGAGGAAGCCTTTGTTCAGTTGTCCTATTCTCACAGGTGCCCATAGTTGGAGTTCCTTTGTCTCTAAGTTGGACACAATGATTAGTTTTAGAATGCACTTCCTTCTGATTTTGAGAAAATCTATTACATTTGTTGAATTCTGGCTTCATATATTCTTGGGAAAATGTGTTGAACTAAATTTGGTATGTATTAGGAGATTTATCTTGCTATCTGTCAGAAAGGTTATTCAGGAAATGTAGAAGAAAAATCATAAGTCATGATGTAAAATAATTGTGTTCATAAATTTCAGCCTTCTAAGTTTTTAAATATGCTTAAGCAAAAATAGATTCAAAAGACCATTTTCATTAATAAATATTATCAACCCTCCGTCCACCATTTGATAATAACTGTTTCCTCATTGCTGGTATATTGAAGTTTGATTAACTGAATAATTTGGATGACTGGCTGGTCAGAATGCATAACCCCAAGCCTTTCAATAACAAAGAGAAAGGGGGGAAACATCTCAGTGAAGACTCAAACAGGAGCAAAATAACCAAAACTGTCAATAGCTCTCCAGAGTCCCAAACAGATGTTACTGTTGTTTTCTGCTTGAAGATCTTAGATTGAACAATATGTATGAAAAGCAAGCACTACACAGGTAATCCTTGACTTATGACCACAATTGAGCACAACATTTCTGTTGTTAAGTGAGATACTTGCTAAGTGAATTTTACTCCATTTTACAACTTCTCCTGCCGCAGTTGTTGGGTGAATTGCTACAGTTAAGTTAGTGATGCAGTTGTTAAGTGAATCTGGCTTCCCCATTGATTTTGCTTCTCAGAATGTCGCAAAAGGGGATCACATGATTCCGGGACACTGCAATTGTCATAAATGCAAGTCAGTTACCAAGTGTCTGAATTTTGATCACATGCTGCAATGGTGGTAAGTGGGAAAAACATTCATACGTCAATTTTTTCAGTACCATTGTAACATTCACTAAATGAAACTGTGGTAAGTTGAGGACTGTCTCTATAACCACTAATTGGCATGTTTTCCATTGGGCCTGGTTTTCTGCTTATGGCCTTTGATGCATCATCCTCGGTCAACCTCCTCAATGCATCAAAGGAGTTGCATGGTACAATTTGCAAACAGTGGTGGCACAGGAAATAATAAGGACCGACCAACGGTATCTGTGTGAATATGGTTTAAAGTCTTAAAATGGAAAGGTTGTTTCATAATTCTCCCTCAGAGTTTGAAATTATTGTAATTGTGGGAGTGTAAACAGGATATATGTCATGTGTTTTTACTTAGGTCTTGGACAAGTTATATTTGGCAGAATAGCTTGAAGGAACATAAAATGTGTACTTTAGATGCAGACTTCCAGTGAGTGAAACTCTTTCTAGAGACCTATTAACAATTGGCTTGATAGCTATAATTACACAGACGTTTCCCATCCCTCCCTGCTTTTTCCTGTCTGATCCTATAGCATTTGTTTCCACAACTTTAGAAAATATGCCCTAAATGAGCAACAGAAATCTGCAAAAAAAAATCTACCAAAAGCATTAAGTAATTTATACCTTGTCAGGAATGCAAAAAACAAATTATAATTATCAAAGTTCCATAATGAAGGAGACACATCCTTTACACAATATGCTTCTCATTTACAATGTTTCTAATATACCCTCAAAAGATGATACTTAATCTCAAGGAATAGTGTATAGATAGCTTACTTTATTTCATTGCAAGAACATGAGTAAAAGATCCCTAAGCGAAAAACCAAGCCGATCTGCAGAAACAAAGAAACTCTCAGATGTAATAATTTATTTATTGGATGAAAGAGCACAGGCTTCCTGATTCTTAGAATGGGTTTCCTTGGAAATATTCCAATATTTAACTTTGAGAGCCCAGAGATTTATGGCCATCCAAGTAGGTGGCCATCTATGGTTCAAACACATGGGATGGTGATTTAAAAGGAAATAGAAGATGAAGTCTATGATATGAAGGCACAGACACACACAACAGAAGAGAGAGAGAGAGAGAGAGACAGAGACAGAGACAGAGACAGAGACAGAGACAGAGAGAGACAGACTCTGCTATCAATCAAAGCAGTTCTGAAAAAGAAGAGAAAGTATCCTGCCAAATGTAAATAGGATTGAACCTGTGGCACAATCTGATGGATCAGAAACACAAGTTTTTTAAAAAAGAAAAAAGAAATCAAATTGCTGGTTCACACTCAATTATATCCACACCAAAAGAAAAGGATAGAGGAACTCACAACAAGGTCCAAAGATATACAGAGCACCTCATTAGAGCAAGGTTTCTCAACTTCGACAACTTTAAGACAGGTGGACCACAGCTCCCAGAATTCCACAGCCAGCCAAGCTGCAGTTGAAGCTGCAATTCAAGATATTCAAACAGAGGCAAAGCTTAGCAGCAGCAATTGCCAGAGGAAGTCTTCTCTTTCCATTTGGGAGCCAGGCACCGAGTCAATGAAATGCCTGGACTCCACAGCCAGCTGCTTCACTTGTCTCCTTCTAAATAAAGCCCCTGTCATAATTAGCTATGCTGAACAAGCCATAGGTATCACATGATGGTGCATATGCTTTGTGTGGTGGCATATCCGGAGAGACAGAGAGAGCTAACCAGAACCATGGGCTATTTCAGTCTTTTTTGGCAGGGAGGGAGGGAGAAGGGGTAGGCAGGAAGCTGGAAAAACTGGGAGGAAAGAGAGCAACCATGGTATGAAAAAGAGCTGGAGTTTCTCCAAGCTTCCCTGGGGCCAGTCAGTCATCAATATCCTGCTTTGGCCACAGAAGGTCTGTGGAGGAAGTAGCCAAAGAACAATTGGGAAAGCTTTCTAACCGCAGGAATCGAGGGAAGGAATCCAAAAGGCCGCCAAATGATGCAACTCATGGGGGGGGGGAGTCTTTTTCCAGCTCCTACACTGGAGCATTCATCATTGGCTGTGACCTTCCAGGAATGTGCTGACAGACACAAAGCATTCTGTATGACATTCTGCCAGGGATCTGGAATGACGGCTGCTTGTACGGTGGTTCTTGAGCAGCAGGCGCCATCTTCTGGAGGGCTTGAGGAACGACTCGGGGCTGCCCCCCACACAGAGCCATTTGTTTCTTTATTTCTGTCCCACCTTTATTATGTTTACAAACAACTCAAGGTGGTGAACATAGACAACACCCCTTCCCCTTCTTATTTTCCTCACAACAACAACAACTCTGTGAGGTGGGTTGAGCTGAGAGAGAGAGGGTGACTGGCCCAAGGTCATCTAGCTGGACTTCATGGATAAAGTGAGGCTTCAATGCATAATCTCCTGCTTTGTAAGCTGGTACCTTAACCATAGACCAAATTAGTGGCTGCAGAGAAGCCAGGATTGGGCCGAACTGTTCTGTTGCCTGAGGTGATGCTTCATTCTCCATATTTAGAAGGCACTTGGGTAGAGAGCTGAGATTTCCTTCCTTCATTTTCCTTCCTTCCTCCCTTCCCTCCTTGCTTCCTTCCTTCTTCCTTCCTCTCTCTCTCTTCCCCCTTTCTTCCTTCCTTTTTTCTCCCTCCTTTCCTCCTCCCTTCCCTTCTTCCTCCCTTCCCTCCTTGCTTCCTCCCTCCCTCCCTCCTTTCTTCCTTCCTTTTCCCTCCCTCCCTCCCTCCCTTTCTCCCTCTCTCCCTCCCTCCCTCCTTCCTTCTTTCTGTGGAAAGGGAACTTCAGGAAGACAGTAGTGTCACAAAAAATAGGAAAAGCCCAAGGGGAACATCAGGTCAGCCATAAAACAAAGTTACATAGGAAAAGGAATCAAATAAAAAGTATTAAAGAATCCCNTGCCACAGAACAAATATGAAAAACTATCTTACAGCTAAAAGAGATTACAGAAAACCAATAATACAATCTGGCCACCCTGCAGAGTTTGCCCTCCAGCAGAAATAAAGACAAACTCAAACAGGATTTGAAACATTAGGCACAAATACGAACACCACACAAAATCAACTTACAAAATCAACTTCGTCCTGCTATAAGGTTAAGTTTGGGATGTCATGAAAAAGCTGGGTTGACTGTGATTGCTTTTTTAAAATTTGGTTTTGTTATTTATCAAAATGATCAATACTTGATGTGAATACTTCAGGATATAAGGCATCATTTGGTACTGATGTTTGCACTGCACAATGCCTCAAGTTGATACTGGGTCATGGAGGTAAAGACTGAGAAGTGGGGAAAGAGAATTATTAGGGTCGACCTACATTAGCCAGAGATGAGACAACTGAGGTGTGTGTGACAGGAGCCACTTAATCAATGTTGGAACAGTGCAACTAAGTGCAGAGAAGACCAACTAAGATGATTAAAGTTCTGGAGACTGAAACTTAAGCCCCTGTCACACTGCACCAACGGATGCAAAGAGGATGTAAAATGGACAAAAAAGCTTGCCATCCATTGTTAACAACGATGTATTCACTGTGAAATTTCAATCAGTACTGCCTTATGTTTGGGCTTCTCTCTATCCATCCCAGACATGCGTTATTGACGTTTCATTCCGGTTCAGCCAAAGTTTTTGAGAGCTGCTCAAACTTTTGGCGTGGAAAAAGTATCCCAATCTGTCGTTCTGCATCAGTAGCTCGTTCTGCATCGTTACCTCCCGCATATATTCTAGATGCAACCATTCTGCATCTGCGAGCTGCCATTCGCTCGGTACCCCGCATGGAGAGGCGGAACAGACGAGACAAGACTGCAGAACGGATGAGCCTAGGGAAACAAACATGTAAAACGGAAAAACATTACGCAGAGGGGATATGGATATTAGATCTCTACAGGATGCACTAGAGGATGCCAGAGGATGCCTAGAGGATGCCACAGGGACACCTATTGCTGCCCTATACAAAAGGGGGGAGAACACATACGGATCTCATATCACCAGACCTGCTGCAGACCTCTGGCATGCCTTGCAATCTGCCTCTTCTCCTCTCACGCACCTAGTCATGTCCACCGTGATGCGTACCACAATGTATTCCATATTTTATGGAACAACATACTTGCTACACAGGTCGTCAGAAGCTACCAATCTGACAGGCTTATGTGAACTCTACTGAGCGGGAAGAAAAAGGGGCAGGAAAGGCGTTAGTACGAATGATATTAGAAGAAGAGCGCTGAGTACGGATAGTAGATATCAAGTAGAAAGTGGAGATCAGGAAGAAGAACACTCGGGGGCGGTTCCAGAACTAATATGACGATATTCAGCATTGTTCGAAGTTGTGCACGGCTGAACAGATTCAGATGTTGACCCAAGGCAACAACCCAAACTCTGGTCCAGGCCTGGAACGGGGATATAGTCAAGGTGGCATCATGCTGCGCCATTCCATGGCCTGCGCTGGACCTCTGGACTCCCACACATGCGAGCATACGGCACGTACGCTGGAGGGCGTGCCACGGCGGCACACCCATAGCACTGTGGCAGAGAATGGGGAGGCCAGGGAGCATCAACAGAAACCATCAGCATTGGTGGTCAAGTAGTGAAGTCGTGCAAGGCATCGAGTCAAAGAAAATTAAGAGAAGCTCTCCAAGTGCCACCCCTGAAGAAGGCTGGAAGACAAAGTTAGAAGCAGATAGACATAGATTCCCACCCGTGGCACCATAGGAATCATGTGGCCTGCAAAACTCCAGCAAGTCGGGGTCCAAAATTCAATTAAAGGCTTCTTCAGCATCATCCTCTTCGCCATGGTCGATGCTGACTACAATTCATTGTCATCAATGCTTCAGGCAAACGTCATACTTCAGATGCAGGTATACAACGCGCAGTCACCTCAAGGAGGAGCTGGAACGCAACCTGTGGCTTCCCAGATCCAGAACCCTGCCCAACAACACAAGATGACTGCCTACTCATCTGGGGATGACACCTTCTCCCTCAGAACCTACCTCATGAAGCCCTACACTTGCAGACTCCCTCACCCGTGAAGAGAGGATCTTCAACTACAGGATTCCAGGGCTAGGCGGGTGGGGAGAACGCCTTTGCATCCTGGGCAACAGGTTCCAGGTACTTTCTCACCACCATGGCACATCGCCCAGAGACCGTGAGCAGGATCATGGAAGCTTGCTGCATCCTGCACAATCTCATTGCTCCCGCTACCCAGTCTTGCAGAACGGCTCGTGGACCTCCAACAAGGCAATGGACAGACATGGGCTGGGGAATGGAGGCAAGGAGACATAATAGATACGCTGAGGATCCAAGGCCCAACAGAGCCTCACGTGAAGGGAAGAACCAGCGCAACTCTGAAACATGGTGCAACTCCCAGCTGAGCAGTGGAGTGTCAAGACAGGATGATAGATGCTTAATGGATATGCTTCTTCAGCTGTCTCATCAAACTGTGATGGATTGGGCCATGTATGTTGAGTGGCCCTACAATGAATAGGGCATTTAATAAAGAGTTGTGTTTATGTTGACATGTGTGTATCAATGATACATTGTTTATGATAATAAAGGCCATAGGTGTGGCACCTGGGAGGGTGGACCATACAGTCCCACTATTGCACTGGAGGTTTATCTATCCACAGCTATTACCATCCAAAGGTATCCCTGCCCATCCACTGCTATCCTTACCCATCACCACAGCTATTACACATCCCACAGGTATCCCTGCCCATCACTGCTATTTTAACCCATCCCTCAAGCATGACAAAGGCTTAAACCTTTTCTAAAAGTTTCCACCAAGACTTTAATTTAAAAAAGAAATAAGCAAGTGTATGAATCAAAAATAGCACTTTATTAACAACAAGCTATAAAAACAAAATGAGTCTCTGGCACTCCTCTTTGGTCGCTCAGTCTCAGGGTGAAGGGTCCAGGTCTGTGGAGGTGGCTGGTGCTGGATGTGCTTGTCATCAGCTCCTCCCAAAGGCAGAAGCCAGCAAAGCGCCAGCCCGAAGAGCGACGCCGTGCTGCAGAAGCCCCAGCAGAACAGAGTGAGGGCAGGGAGTGGGCTGGTTAGCCTGTCCCTCTTCCAAGGGCTGCGGCAGCAGACTGAGGCTTGCTGTGCTTCCGCATGGTTGTGGGTTGCTGGCTGGCAGGAGGCTGGCAGGACCAAGGCTGGCCAGGAAGGCTGGCAGGGAGGCAGGACCATGGCTGGCAGAAAAGGCTTGCAGGGAGGCTATGCACCAAAGGCTAGCAGGCAGGCTGCACCAGGCTGGCAGGGAGTCAGGCACCAAGACTTGCAGGAAGGCTGGCAGGCAGGCAGGCACCAAGGCTTGCAGGCAGGCATGCACCAAGGCTGGCAGGGCAGACTGGCTGGCAGCAAGGCTGGCAGGCAGGCAGACAGCAAGGTGGCAGGGAGGCAGGCACCAAGGGGGCAGGAAGGCTGGCAGGCAGGCAGGCCCAGGCTGGCAGGCAGGCTGACAGGCAGGCAGGCACCATGGCATGGCAGGAAGGCTGGCAGAGAGGCAGGCACCAAGGCTGGAAGGAAGGGCTGGCAGGCAGACTGGCTGGCAGCAAGGCTGGAGGCAGCACGCAAGGCTGGCAGGCAGGCAGACAGCAAGGCCTGGCAGGGAGGCAGGCACCAAGGCTGGCAGGAAGGCTGGCAGGCAGGCAGGCACCAAGGCTGGCAGGCAGGCTGACAGGCAGGCAGGCACCATGGATGGCAGGAAGGCTGGCAGGGAGGCAGGCACCAAGGCTGGAAGGAAGCTGGCAGGCAGGCATGAACCAAGGCTGGTAGGGCAGGCAGGCACCAAGGCTGGCAGCAATGGCTGGCAGCAATGGCTGGCAGGCAGGCGACAGCAAGGCTGGCAGGCAGGCAGACAGCAGGCTGGCAGGCAGGCAGACAGCAAGGCTGGCAGGGAGGCTGGCAGCAGGCTTGCAGGCAGACATGCAGGCAGGACAGGCAAGGCAGTCGATGTGTCTGGAAGCAGGTATTTCCTCTGAATGGCGACCTGCTTCTGAGCTGCTTCCGTTATATCCGCGGGGCTGACGCAATGCATCCCCCCGCATGCGCAATTAACGCTTGGAATCTGCTTGGCTTCCCGCTGTGCATCCGCGTTGCATCCGCTCTGCATCCGCTTCATCCGTTGTGCATCCGCTCTGCATCCGCTGTACCGTATCCGCATTCGCTTTTGCTGAGGTCCCTGGTCCCCCGGAAGCCTAGCGGATGTGCCATCCGCTTCCATCCACTGGGCTTCCGTTCCGCATCCGCTTTCAATCCGCCCTGCGTCCTCCCTACGTCCATGTTATCCGCTCCAGTTTTGTAAATTTTTGCCCCTTCTGAGAGCGGATAACAATGGATGGAACATTTTTCTCATCCGTTGTGTCCCTTTTGCATCCATTGGGCAGTGTGACAGGGCCTTTATGAAGAACAGTTGCAGGATTGGAGTATGGCTAGGGGCAACATGACAGCAATCTTTCAGCATTTGAGGGTCTGCCACAAAGAAGAGGGATTCAACCTATTTTCCAAAGCACCAGTGATCAGGATAAAAAGCAATGGATGGAAACTAATCAAGGACAGAAGCAACCTGGAATTAAGGAGAACTTTCCTAACAGTGAGAACAATTAACCAGTGGAACTGCTTGCCCCCAGTAGCTTGTAGGTGCTCCATCACTGGAGGGTTTTAAAAAGAGACTAGACAGCCACTTGTATGAAATAGTATAGGGTATCCTGCTTGATCAGGGGGTTGGACTAGAAGACTTCCAAAGTCCCTTTTAGCTCTGTTCTGAATTGAAATTGAAAATTGCAAAACTCTCCCTAAAGTCACTTGGTTAGAGTATTACTGGGCTGTGAGACTCCTTACACAAATGAATTTTCCTTAGTTTACCTTTTCCTTAGATTGCTGAAAAATCATTGTCAAAAGAAGGTTGGACAGATGGTCTTGAAAAACACAAATGGAAGGTGTAAAAAATGATGCAGCCTTGGGAGGATGGCTGAAAACAGAGAACAGGAATGCTGCAGCTTTCAGCATGAGCTACATAGCGGCACCTAGTGGTTAAATGAAATCCGTACAGAAATAGTTCTAACATGCATGAAAATGTTCCTATCCAGCTTAAAATTAGTGATACAGAAATAGTTTAATTTAATTTAATGTATTCAATTTAGGTGCTACCCAACTCCGGAATCTCTGGACAGCTCACAATATAATTACAATAAAAATACAAAAGGGGGGGGAGGAAAAGGAAATATCTGCTGCACAGTCTTGTTTAAATTATTTGTGGAATATTCCATTTCACCTTGATTTGAAATCCTGAGATTCTTTAATAGCCATTGCTTCTGAGATTTACTAAGCAAATTAATTAATCGAGTTGGATGGACCCTCCCCCCTCAAGCAGGACACCCTATACCTGTGATGGCAAACCTGTGGCACGTGTGCCACAGTACGGGCACATGAGCCCCAGGCAAACTTACATCACTGAGCATGCGTGCACCTCCTAGCTGATTTTTGGCCCATTTGAGGCCCGTTTGGTTACTTCCTGTTTTTCCAGAAATACTGGAAGTGATGAATCAGGCCCATTTTTTGCCCTCCAAAGGCTACAGAGGCTTCCCTCGCACCTCTGGGAGGCTAAAAAAGGCCTCAAATGGGCCAAAAAATCCAATGATGAAGCACCCACAACTTCTGAAGGCAAGCTGTTCTACTGGTTAATTACTGTATTGTTATGGATGGCTGTAGTCTGCCAGATGTTGAGACTGGATGCGGCACTTTTTTCCACCTATCAAATCTTTCCCAAAGTCCTGAGATAGGCAGATGTTGATCTCTGATGGTGCTAAAGGTATCGTTGAAGGTTGTAAGCTATTCCAAGTAAAGCTGCCTTTTGCACCCGACTGATGGTTATTTCATCAATGCTAATGGTGTTTAAGTGGTATTTTGGAACTGTACCCAAGGCACCTATTACCATTAGTACTGCCTTTGCTTTCTTTTGCCAGTCATTTGCAGAGCATTGTATTTTGTGATATATATATTTGCAGTTCTTTCTCTTCTATTCCACTCTCAAGAAATACTGCAATATCCGGTATCCAGACTTTTTTTGTTTTTCTTATCAACAATTGTTAATTTTTTTCCCTCCACAGGTTTGTAAGAAGAGATTGGACAACCATTTGTCAGAAATGGTATAGGGCAGGGTTGTCAAACTCCCAGCCCATGGGCCGGATGCACCACACACTGGCCACACTCACACCTGATTTAGCAAAGGGGAACAAAGTCTCAATACGTCACATGACAATGCCATGATGCTCTGAGTTTGACACTCCTGGTATAGGGCCTTCGGCTTGTGCAAGGGGTTGGACTAGAAGACCTCCAAGGTCCCTTCCAATTCTGTTGTTCTGGGTTTTTTTTTTTTTAGCCATATTATTATGCTGTAGAAATGACAATTATGCGGTTGATTTTTGAAGATGTAAAAAACAACACCAAGTAAGCCTATTCAGCTGATGTTGGTTGAATATGCCAATAATAGCAATCCAGTACAAAATTAGACCAAAGCACATCAATGTATTCTCATGCACATCTCTCTGCTTTTGACTGTAACATTTTATTGCAAATGTCAATAGCACAGTGCTTGACAATGAAACGAGCATCCAGTTGCAGTGAAGGATGGAGTTTCTATATTTTTGATAAGCTGTAAGGAGAGAAATATGTCATTTTCTATGGAAATGTCAGGGCCTGTCTGTGATTCAGAAATGATTCGGAACAAGGTTTTGGATGCTTTTGTATGTGAAAGTTTTATACCTCTCCGCTCACTAATAAAAACAGCTTAAGAGGTTTCAGGTCCTGCGTAAGTCTGAGAAATGCTGTTGACTTCAAGGAGTCTGCAGATGAAGGACAGCGTGATTCTTAAACAGCAGCTTTTATTTTTCAGACTTGCAGAAAATCCTAAAAATGATGTCCCAGAGCTGATTTTTTTCCAAGAGGCAACCAGACCTTCTAGCACCAGAAAATCCAGTTGCCTCTTGAAAAAAGCATTTTGGGGACAACTATGACCTGGATGACTGGGAATCTCCATGGACATCTAAAAATGATTGGGTTTCTCTCTGGGTTAGTAGGCTGTGGTCTCCTAAAACATGAGCCCAGGAAAAAGCAGCTCATGTAGCTAATAATGGAAGTTATACACCTAGACCTTAAGTCTCCTTTTATCTTTCAAATAGGGATTGTTGCCCAGACTTACCCAATAGCAGAGAAGTGTTTAATTCTGAAACACGTTTGAAGTAGGCAGAGTCTTACAAATGCTCTTACATAAAAACCTTCCTCAGTTGAAGAACCTGTTCCATGATATAGAAGTGCTTTCTCAGATTGGGAAGTAACTAACCTGCAGTGTTAAAGGAACATGGCAATTCCAGGGTTATGTTGTTGTTATTTTAAATCTTAACACAGCAAAATATTGTTTATTAGATCATTTTAGTGTAACTTTAACAATTTTAGCTTTAACAACTTTGTTTTAACAATTTTAGCTGTTTGTATATTTTTCTAGTTTTGTACACCACCCAGAATCCATTGAAGTTGGGCAAACCAAGAACACTTCCACTAATGTTGACAGAGCAAACCACCAATACATTAAAAAAATAAAAATAAATCTCCCTTCCCTTCTAGCACTGAAGTTACTTAGTTGGGTAATGAAACATCTTCAAGAAAACAACCAAGTTCAGCAAGCACCAAAGACTCCACAGTTCAACCTGGAGCTACAAATATTCTATCTCTTGGTCGTCTTAACTTAGTATTGTGAACTATCAACTTGAGCCAACTTCCCATTTGCTGCCTGGAACCCAAATTCTCAAGTTTTACTTGCATTTATTCATATTAACAAGGAATTGTGACTTTCTATAGTTTAACACACTGAAAAATGTGGGACTTACATTTACACACAGGACTTACATTTCCACATAGGTACGAACACCCAATAGCTGAAGGTCCTTCCCACTCCACATTGCTCCACCTGCCACACACTTGTTGCTTTGAGCCAGTGTTGTAACACAAGAAGTCTTTCTTTGTGCTGCTAACACCTGGTGTTGTTGAAAAGAAGCCAGATGGCTTTAACTCCAGGCTCGTGTGATTGATGAGCCCCTTTTTTGTCTCACATAGTAACTATCTCTCACACTTTGGGTGCAGATGTTGATGTAGTTGTTAAAAATGCCCCTTTTTATTCCTCCTACTTGGCTAGAGGAACCAGTGCAGCAGTCCTGAAAGATTGAGGAATTGAAAACACTTTCCTCTCACCTAGATTCAGTTGGGATGAATGAAGTGCGATATCTGTTTTTAGAAATGACAGGCTTTAGGATTTTTAAAGGATTTTTAACCTTGGGAGCCAAGTCACAGAAACAGCTGGCAAATGTTCTATGGAGCAAACACCATGGCCAAATAAGTAATGAAGCCTGGCTGACTCAAATCTCTTTTCAGATTTTTACTTACTTGGCAAGAGAGAATCTTGGATTAGGATGAAGTATAGTTCGTAAACAGCCAAATTAAGTCATCCTGTTGGCTAGAGCTTATTTGAATCTATGGTTATTTTATTTTACACTTTCTTTTATTGTTTTTCCTGGCAAGTTAACTGTGCTTAGGTAATGAAACAGCACCCAGTTTTTCTGAGCTACTATGAAGCCTGTCCATTTGCAGTTTTGAAAAATATGAAGCTTGACAATATAGATGACTACATCTTTTGTTAAAAAAAAAATCAAAGCATGTTAAAAACAACTTTCCCAATCTGATCTGGGAATTCTGAAAGCTGTAATCGTATTAGTATCCTATTATGATTTATGTTGATCACTTTAGTACCCTGTGACTATCACTTGAGTATTGTATCTATGATTTATGATGATTGTATTTCACGATTCTGATTTTCACTTGTTGCTTGTATGTACACTGAAAGCTTATGCCCCAGAAACAAATCCCTTATATGTGTCCAATCACACTTGCCCAATAAAGAATTCTATAATCAGGGACACGAAAGACACTGGGAAGGTCACAAACTATGATCATGTGAGCCTGGGATGCTGCAACCATTGTAAATACATGGTGGTGGTCAAGCCCCTAATTTGATCATGTACGCACAGAGGTGGCAAAGGTTGATTGACATAGCATTTTGATTTTATTTTCTTCACCTAAGAAAACAGCTTTACAATTGGGAGAATAGAGGTTATGTTGTTATCTTGATATAACAAGCAGGAAGTTACTTTTTCCCTCCTGTTTTCTTTCCTTTCCTTTTTCACTCATCTTCCCTTTTTCTTGTTTCTTTAGTTTGTACTGACTTTTATCCTTAGCAAGGTTTTTCAGAAGTGATTTGTTGTTGCCTCCTTCCTAGAGTTGAGAGAAAGTGACTAGCTGAAGGTCACCCAGCTGGTTTCACATCTAAGGCAAAATTCGAACTGTCTCCTACTTTCCAGCCCTGATGCATTATCCTCAACACTAAATTGGCTCTCAGAATTGGAATGTAGAGCTAACCCAATCCGATACCATCTCAGCTTTCAGTTCTTCTTAAAAACCTTGAAGGGGAAAGGATGTTTTTTTTTAAAAAAAACCTTGAACTGTTACAATCCATTTACTTTCTTTTTTGATCACCAAAGAAAATACTCCCCTTTTGAAAGTTCTGGCAGACAAAAGGCAAAAGACAGGTTGCATTTAGAAAATACTACATAACTAAAATGCCTTGATCATGGCCAGACAAAATGGATTTCCTGAATCAATAGACTCTTGTCAACATGGAGCTGACTTTTACTTTTAAAACACCTTGACCTCAGTCCTTGGAGATCTTCAGACAGCTCCTTCCTCTCCCATTCCTCCATCCTTCTCCATTATGCCCAGGTGAGAGCTGCCAGTGAATTAAGAGGAATCCCCCTGCTTGCTTTTATTGTTGTTGCTGTTGTCTGTGTTAACTTAACCAATCAATTGTTCTGCTAAAAGCTGCTTGGATAAAGAGGCACACCGAGGATGTGGTCAAAGCATCTCCTTAACATTGTACATGTCTCTGGAACAGAAAAGGCCAAAGAGGCAGCTCCCCTGGAGTGGGGGAAGTTTGATATAAGGAGAAGCACCAAAACATCAAATAGTTTCAGAATTCCTCTAACAGAGAAGTGAACCAATGGTGCAGTGAGATCAACACCCAAAATGAGTTGCTTCATGCCCACTTTGCTGGTTCCGTCTATAAAATCCGTCTATATTGCCTTTATAAGGCAATAAAATCAGCATGGCGTTTCTTCTTCTGATATTTACTTCCAGTTCTTTCTTTCTCCCAGGCATAATGCTCAAAATAGGAAACTTAAGCTGGGGGCCCAAGCCAGCTAGAGCTATGATGATGCATCCCTAAAGGTTAGTGAGGACTATCCGTGACTCAGGGACTTGTGAATAGACATGGTTAGGATTACAGAGTCAAAAGTTGCGATTGAGCCCAAGTAGACTTTCACTTTGTGCTTAAACTTTCCTACCAACCTCCAGAGATGTTCTAAAGAGCTTCACTTGGGCTGAAATTTGTTCGTTGTGCATATTTTGAAAAATCACGTGCCACACATGATATTTTCCAATGGATTGAATTTATTACAATATATTTAATAAATTCATTTATTGACCATTAAAATGAAGTTCTCTTTTTTTGATAGAGTCACAACACTACTGCACACATGTACAGAAAAAATATTTTCCCCAAATATATCTCTTAGTAATTCTCCCACTTGGCCTCAAATTCCATCACTATTATTTAAATTTCAACATATGGAACTAAATAGCCATAAAATGTATCAAAATAAATAGGGATCCACCTTGCATATTCTACATTAAGATATGGGACAGTATAAACAGAGCATATATTGGCTTTCTATTAAGAAAAAAGGTATCTTTTCTGTAACAGAAAACCATCAATACACCAGAAGAGGGTCATTTTTTTTCTTTCACAGAAAGAATTAATTCATATTTATTGTGCAAATTCAACAATGCCATTTTAATTTATGCAGAACTACCTGGCCAAATTAAAAAATATTTAGGAACCGTACGTGCAGCTAATTTTAAGTTTTTAACAATAAAGCTTTAAAAAATATTCCTCCCCAACCAATGCCATAAATATCATCTGCAATCCTCCCAGGAACTACATTCAGGACTTCAAAAGCATTTCTAATAAAGCTTAGGCAAGTTTTAAAAAAATAAATTTGTTGCCAGGCACGTTAAAAATCAGCAAACAAGAACAAAATAAATTTGCCAAGGTTTCTCAAGTGAATTCACATTTTCTTAAAGAAATCCAGAGTTTCGTCATGTATTATCGCAGTAGAGTTCCATTGTGGGGTGATCATGACAGGCCCATCCAAAAAATCTCAGTTTAGCCTTGGTGACACATTCCAATTCCTGAAAATATTTCCTGTTGGTTTATGAATAATTCCCTAATACGAATCCTATTTTATAAGGCAGCATTTTCCTCCTTTAAAAACTGGAATAAGAAAATAATCTGCACTTACCAAGTAGTGAATTCTAGCTGTGTTTTTGTAATTTAAGTAAATGGGAATGAAATCTGTTTAAATAGGACTGGGCAGAAGCAAGATTACAGGGGCTATACAACATTATTGTGTTACCTTAGTTGGATCGTGCATGTTTTGATCCGAGAAATCACATACAAATTCTAAATGGCAAAACACATTCTGGCTGCAATGTGTGTAAGAAAGAGGAATAAGCAAGAGAAACATTCTGCAATAAATATACATGCCCCAAAGGTGATAATATCAAAACATGTTTTTCCATGGCTTTCTGTTCCCCATGCTAGACTTTGGAGTTTGTCAAATGTTGCTCAATCCATAATAGTGTTCTTGGACCTGAGAAGTAGATTTTATGTTGCTCAACTAGTAATTTCATAACATTAAAGACCTTAAAATTATGCTGGTTTTGGATCAGTACCTGTATTTCTTTATGTACCCGTGATATTGCCCATATGTAGGAATCAATGTACATTCAGAAATAATTGGACGGACTTTACTAATCCCATGAAGATATGGTATCCAATTGTACTACTTAAAGCATACAGGATGACACAGACTAGGAAAATGACAAAATCCTGTTCAAGGGAATGAAATGGAATGTGAGATCTAGTTCAGGGATCCCCAATCTGTAGACCTACACCGGTCCATGGCATGTCATTAACCGGGCCGCGCAAATAAGCAAAGCCCCATCCACAGGATGCAGGCAGCATGCAAAACCATGTCTCCTCTGGTCCACGGAAAAACCTCTCTCCACGCAACTGGTCCTTGGGGGCCAAAAGGTTGGGGGCCACTGCCCTAATTCATCTAATGGAATACAAAAGAGCACGCTTGTGTGCTTGTTGAAACAAAACAACAACATTTGGCTGTGCGCACATAATTCCCCTTTAATTTTAACCACTTGGGCTTTAGAGATAGAAGGGTTTTTTTTCAAAAAGCTGAACCAGAGAGTTTGAAAGAGAGAAATGGATTCAAATCTCAACTCCATTTCTCCTTCCCTATCAAGCAAGTGGCTTTAGGGCTTGAGCAGTTTTGGTTTTACTTTATTTATTTTAAATATGCTGCTTTGGACTGTTGAGAACAGTAATCAGAGGAAACAGTGACATTGCTTCAGAAAGGATGGTCTATTCATAAAAATATTAACAGCACAGAAGGAATTAAATGAGAACCTAAAACCAATTTCTAGCTGGGCCATGGCTATGGTCACCGACAATCCTGCTTTGAATCAATCTTCATTCCAAAGATTGTAAATTGAGAACATAATCTACAACATACGATTTAATCGTGTGGGCTGTCTTACGGGATTAAAATTGCAAATTTTAGACACAATTAACATATGATGGAATCCAACTGTACTGATGTGGCTTATTTCTGATTAGCTGTATCAAGTTGCAGCATAAATCTAACGGGATAATTATTTGGTGGAATGTGCACTGTTGGAGCCAGTGTGAAATTAATTCATTAAAGACTGACAAGCTATGATACTGAATGTAACTTTCACTAGCAGTGGTAAAAGCACCACTGATTTAATGGCAAATGAATTTCCTTACTTAAAATTGGCTTGCAGCTTTGGATCCTAAATCCAGTTAAAGGCAGAGGTTTCTAACACAGCAATCCATTATATTTTTTTCCAAAAGTTAAGCCCAATGACTTTATTGGGACTTCCAAGTCATTATTTATGGGAAGCCATCTAGGTCAAGTTAGTGAAAGTAATTTAACTTTATATAATTAACTTTAGCTGGATTTGGCCACTATATTTGGCAGCTGCTTGAGTGCAATTATGAAAACACAAATAGACAGAATTCTAAGTTCCCTTTTAAAAGAAGCAGAATCTATATAATGGTAAACAAAATATGTCTAATATTCATATAAGAAGGATTCCAAACCATTTCTTCTAAGGGGTATTATTTACTCAGAGATCAGCAAGAGAAAAGTACTAAAGTGACATTGCAACACAGTGAGAAAGATATTTTAACATATGTTCCAATCATCTCAACAGCATTAACTTTGCCCAGTCTCTAACTTTAAAAAACACTTACTGTTGCCTTTATGTCTAGTCTTAAACTGATTACCAAGCAACCTCCCAATAAATATTAAAAGGAAATAGTTTAATAAAAGGATTTTCTTTTTGAAAAAAAGATTTGATATTCTACAGTATAAACAATGGAAATCTGCATTTTAAAGAAGGCCAGCAACTTGTAAAAAGCAGCTCAAAAGCAATCTAAAATATTCATTATAATATTGATTCTCAGGACTGTCAAATGTAAAAAAAAAAGGAAGATAATGATTTCTCCTAATTGCATCAAGAAAAAAATGAAATATAAAGGAAAAACTCTCAGTAATGGCTGTCTATAATGCAGGACACCCCAAATCATATTAATCTCAAAATTGTGTGGTAAAATAAAAAGAAAAATACCCAAAGATAAATCTTCAAAGGTTTTAAAATCAGCCAACTCCTTCACACTTCACATCTAATTCATGTAGTGCAAATAAAATATGCTGAATCAGCAACAAAGCAATTCAAGAAAGTTCACTAAAATACTTCCAGACGTGTTTCCTTTGCAATTGGAAGCAGAAACCTTTGCATATAATTATTATATAAAATGGGAAGAGCACACTTCTATTTAAATGGCATCGCTCTTCATGGAAAAGAAACCAGGAAAGGAAGAGGACTCCACTGCCAAATATCCTTTCTAAGGTCCTCTGGTGGGTCCAAACCTTCCAGCAAGTTTAAGACGAAACACAGTGTATGGTAATGGTAGCAGGCTCAAGGTTTGGTTTGGTAAAATATGGCCTAAGCTTAATAGAGCCAACTAGTCGCATGCAAATGATAATCGAAGTGCATTCAATTCCTTTAAAAAAAAAAGATTTTCATCGTAATAATGAAATTGAAAGAACATTTTGGCAATATTGACAGAATTGGAGGTCTGAATCATACCGTTAGCAATAAAAACTAGTACAGTGCTAGTGATCACAGCCATGCTGTTTTAAGATTCTCGATTGACTGAATTTTGTTCACTTGATCTCAACATATTTCAGTGATGGCCGTTTTGGGGGGGGGGGGGGGNNNNGGGTGGGGGGGGGGGGGCAGGGAACATAGAAAATATATGGGTTACACCTCAGAGGCTTAGAGTTGTTTCCTCTTCCTCTACCTGAGAAGTAGGGGATGGAATGGCGCCGGTTATGCTTCAAGAGGCAAACACACCACTGTGCTTTCAAAGCTCACATGGAAAACACTGAAGACCATAGAGGACTTTGATATTCCCACTACCACAGCATTCGGAACTGTCCCTTTCAAAAGAATACATGGCATTGGGTACCTCTTTTAAGCATTATGCTGGTGAAGAGCTGGATGGACAACCTTCAGAAATGTTTTTAAAGAACAAAGGTAATTTCTGAACTGATTTTTTTTTAAAACCACTTCATCCCCAATTTTGTTTTGAGGCGCAAAATCCAGTTGAACAACTGAAGCACAGAAGAGCTGAGATGTTGAGATGCCGCCAAGATGTTTCAAAAGAGCTATGGCAAACTAGAATGAATATCTTGATTTTCAAAAGGTGGCAGTGGCTCCCTCCAGTATGTGAACTGACTGTAGGTGTCAGAACAGGGGAAGTCTGAAGAATGCCTTCTTTTCAGCAAGGGAAATACATGATCCACCACTTCACAAAGTCTCACATACCTGTGAGGAGAGAGAGAATGGAGGATGGGGAGGAAGAGAATGGGGGAGTAAGAATGGAGGAGGGGGAGAGAAAGAAATATCTGATATATTATCTGAACTATTTTATTTATTTGTTTAGTTTACATGCTGCCCTTCTCACCAATAAGGCAACTTTGGACAGCTTATAAAACAGTAAAAAGGTAAACATCAAAACATTATAAAATATATTACTGATGTGATGAATTGCATGAACACAACTTGGGCAAAATAATTAGAAAAACATAACATCCCTACAGCCTTTTAACTTATTTCTGAATATTAGGTGCAGTGGTGTGATTTTTCTAAAACGCTGCTAGGAAGTGAAGCGTTGGGATGCTGCTAAAGATTTGTAAACCGCAGTTAGTCAGTCTGGTACCAAAAGACTTGTAAGAAAATAAGCCACAATAGATTTACAAAACACACTAAAGTAAAAACAGCTACAAAAGCATATCCTGCAGCTTACAGAAATGAACAGGTAAACATTTGAGGTATTTTTAAGAGTAAGCCTTTCAATGGTCAAACTGAAATTATCCTGATCTTTGGATTTCACCGATTGGAAAGAGCAGGATAGAGATCCAGGTGAAAGCATCAAGATCTTATTTTTCCTAATCAAATTTATTAACCCCTGGGAAAACTCCATCTGTAGCAAAGTGTTACATTTCCCTCTATAATCACTTCCAAACAGTTTTTCCCACCTCAATTTCAACTTCAGAAAACCTATCAAACATAACCACCAGTGTAGACAAATAGACAGCTTATGAGACAGCCAAAAACAAAAGTTTGGAAAGGAGAAAAGTTGTTAATGGATTGTACCTACAACCGGACTCAGTCGTTCTTTTTTAGAAATCTTTACTTGATTATTCTGTTGTATGCACAAATACCCTCACCTTATTGAATTCTTAAGGGGGCATTTTTAAATCACTGCAAGTCTATTTTTTAACCAAATGTGTAGGTCCTTTAATAAAGAGATTGTTTAAATAAAGAACATGTTGACTCCTACTTTTTGATGTTAATCTCTACTCAACCAAAGTAAATGTTGCGAATACACATCATATTGCTGAAATTTTATTTCCATTTAATTCATGTTGTAACTTCCAGCATCTAGGACTTAAGGAAAAAAATCAGCACTACAAAAGCAGCCGAAAGATACTCACGATGAAATGTTGGTCTTAGCATGTTCTTGAATTAGTTCTCCTTTTGGATTAACAGTGAATATTCTGTTTAATGAAACTCCAACTTGCTTGTATGAGTACACATCCTGAATAAAATAACAAAAATATATGAATCTCATTAAAATAAGCCACAAATAGTTTTTGTTGTATATATTGGAGGCACTTCATCAATTTTAAATTACAAAATATATATTCCAAGAACTTGATCTAAAGTTCTGGGTCTGAAGTTCTGGGATGGTAGCTTTCACAGTGATAACACAGAAATGAATTGCAACCATTGTTTTCAAACAATTTTAAAAAAACTTTCTGGTCATTATCACCATTAAAAAGGAATGGCAGTTTCACAAACATTCAGTGAATGCTTGATCTGGCTGCCTCGGGAATGGAAGCGATATAGAAAGGGTTATCTAAGCACAGATAAGATACCTTTGTTAAGGATTACCTTGGGAAGATAAGAGCAGTGTATGCATTTCTCTGCTGTTATTTTGTTTCCTGATTGCCCATCTGCAGATTTAAGCTAATTCAATTATACCTAGGCAGGGAGAGACCAGTGGGGACCAGTGGGATACCTACAAGGTCACTGAGGACTATTCTCATTATCTGATCCACTTTGAGCTGGATGTCAGCCATGCAAGTCCTTTGCAGGTGATTGAGGCAGCCTAGTTACATAATCTAGGAAAGGTTTCAAGCTGTTAGTCCTGAGATAAGAGACAGGAGTTTGTTTGTTTGTGTGTGTGTGTGTAAGTATGACCACCTGTGTTTCAGATCTATGTCCATTCTAGTTGGTCAAGGTCTCCCAGGAGGTGGTATGGTTGGATCTATGTAGTGGTGAACTCATCTTTGAGAGAAGAGATAGTTCTATTGACTCTGAAGGAGATGGTTTAATTCCTCCTCAAAAAGCCATTGCAATACAGCAAGACTGCAGTTTCAGTGGGCATTTCTGGAGGAAACAGGTTCTCTGGACTCCTTTTCATCTTGTCTCAAACCAATATGTAGCACTGATAGCAGCTTTTGATGCCACCAATGGTGGCATCCTTCTAAACCAGATCAGGGGTCTGGGGTAGTCAAGAACAGACCCAAAGGGCCCCAGTCAGCATGGCCAACTGAGGCGGTGGGTGTTGAAGTTTAGCAGAATCCAGATAATACTTTTCTGAACTGAAAAATGAATCCTGCAGTGCCAATGTTTCTGTGGAAGAACTCTTTGGGAATTATCATCACAATTAGTACTTACAGCAGGCCTGTTGCCAAAGGCAGCATAAAAAGGTTCTGTGTTAGGATGAAATAAGTTTTTTATGTCTGTTAAACACTGAACTTTAAATTTCTCTGGCTTCTTCTCTATCACTTCCCTGAAATAAAAGAAGCAAATAAAATTAGGTATAAATAAAATAAGGTAAAATATTAGATGATAATGCTTTATGTATAAACGGTACACAATATATTTCTTTCAGGTATGTGAACACTTTCAATTGACACTTTCAATTGATGAAGACTTCCAACTAATCTCTCAAGGTTTTCAGTAATTTTTTATATGTACACGAAACAGGCCAATTGCATTGCTATAAGCCTGCTGATTTTGGCAATATGGGAGCTGTGGTTCATTTGAATAAAATTTCAGTCTTCAAAAAAAATTGTATACTTACTGATTAATATATTGGCCTTATAATTATTTTATGATTATCAGATTCCCTCAATGGACAATAACATCAAATCAGAAAGGAAGAGTTTTCCAATCTGCTGTATTTTAGAAATATAAAGATCAAATGTTTATCTTTTAGTTTATTTTTATTCAATGCAAATAAGAAGCAAGTGGATTAAGGATATATTTAGTGAGGAAAATACTCTGCTTTTAAACATTTCCCACACAATTTTGTGCATAAGCCTAAGGTGAATTCTGATTGCAGGTCTCAAATCCATACATTTATATTTCTGCCAAAAATAGCTTAAACCTCACTGTTTTTTCATCAGGATCACATAATTACCTTTCACTAGAGCTGATCCATAAATACTGATTGCAACAATGCATTACTGGACAATAATATGTTTTACTACGACATTTTGTGGCCTCACAACACAAGTATATGATACCTTTGCAATAGTATATAACTGTTGACACCTTAATCTTATTGTGTAATAGGTCTAACCCCTGAACCATTTTAGTGATGGAAAAAGCTACACCCTGTTTATAACAATGTTTCTCAGCCGTGGCCCTTTTAAGGAGTGTGAGCTTCAACTACCAGAATTCCTCAGTCAGAATTGATATCCACACTGTTAGCATTCCAAATAATGCACCCATCTTTGAGATGGATAATGAGGCCATCTTTGAGGCCTTAGGGTTACCACACACTTCTTACAAAGGCCAAGATTGAGATACATTGTGCTAGGGTTACAAGAACCAAGTGCTGTGATACCTGTGAAAAGCTGAGAACAAACTGCTGGGACTCAATAGCACAGGCCCTTGCGGTAACACTGTTCCCCGCTCGTTCACCCAATGCAAGTAACCTCGAGTCATATCTGCCATCCCAATAGCACGGGCTGAACAGTACAGGAACTTGTATCCATTTCTGTGATTTTTAAAGAGGAAAAAACAGACCATCATCATCATCACACATTTATTGAAATTGTTTTTGCAGCCTACAGGGATTATTATTATTATGTATGCAGCAATGTGAAACCACAGCTGCCAGTTCTTTAGCTGGCGTTGGCCTTCATACACATCAAGTTCTCCCCATGAATCTTGGCTAGATATAGACAAATATATGTATGTATGTATGTATGTATGTATGTATTTATGTATGTATGTTTTTATTTATTTATTTATTTTGTCAAACAATTATTAGATAACAGGTATAAGTAAAAATACATGTTATGAATACATGAAATGGATACGAATCAGGAAAAAAAAGAAACAATAGCACAGGGACGGTAGGCACGTTTTGGTGTGCTTATGCACGCCCCCTAATATATATGGGTAGTCTTTTTCTTATAACCGTTCATTTAGCAATCATTCTAAGTTACATGTAGGAGAAACTTGGGCTGGAAGGTGAGATTAAATGTGTCATCATTTGGAGTCATTGAATTTTCACAAGAGATCCAAGTACAGTCCCACCCCAACCCAAATGATTTCCATTGACTCTTATCTAATGCCAATTTAACTTTGACCATTAGTTGACTAGATTCTTATATTAGACGAAGCAATAACATTCTTCTGTGCTTTGAACTCAATGGATGCTCGTGGTTATTTGAGCCTGACGTTACAACACTGAAAAAAAGTGAGTTGTGAATTAGTCCTTGCATTTATGATCGCCACAGTCACATGATCAAAATTTGGGCACATGGCAACCACTATGCATTTACAATGGTCGCAATATCCTAGGGTCAGGTGATAGCCATCTGTGACCTTCCCAGCCAGATTCCAACAAGCAAAGTCAGTGGGGGAAGCCAGATTTGCTTAACCACCTTCGTTTAGCAATTCGGAAATTCAGGTTACAATTATGGCTGTAAATTGAGGACTACCTGTATACCCCAAAAGGTATACAGGTCCAAATACAAGTATGCAAAAATTTTTAGCACAGTTCACATCCATGAGTTCTGCATATGCATTAAAGGAGGAGAGAAAAAAAGGGCTCTTAGGCAAGTTGAGTGGGCCATTGAAACTTATGCTAACTCTTCAAGACTTGTGGACTTCAACTCCCAGAATTTCCTAGTCAGCATGGCTGGCTGAATAACTCTGAGAATTGAAGTCCACAAGTCTTAAGAGTTGCCAAGTTTGAGACCTACTATGCTACACTATGTTTTCTGGAAGAGTACATTCAGGGTCTTTAAGAACCAAACTTTATTCCAGGAGAGGGCAAAAATGATAAGAGCTGTTACACAGCCATGCTACTTATCATTCCAAAGCTGCCTCACTATCCTTAAGGATGGGTGCTCAATTCTCAATGTTTGAAATATTCTTAGCTCAATAATTGGCATTTATTTTTATATGCCAACTCATATGCAATGGAAACTACTGATAAAGGAAAAAGAAGTGATTTTGCATAATAGTTAATATACTTACTGGCTCACATTGTGATACAATTTAGCAATGCCTTGATGTGTCCAGTCCTTGCCAAGGGTAGGTAGAATATGACCTAAAGTATCTGATCTAAAGAAACAGAAGATATTTGAAACCAAGAAGAAATATACAATAACAAGCTGTATTTGTGGAATACAGAAAATACATTTGGCAGTTAACATTTATATACTTGTTGGTCAGCACAATTACTGTAATGATCTCTAGCAATGCAGAAATATATTTGGAAATATCATTTATTTATTTTTTCCTTTTCAAACAATTATTTTCACTTTATAATGGAGGTGTTGGAAATATTCTAATGTTGACCCTATTGACTTGGTAATAGTATTATTACCAAAATCCTTCCTTGACTAAATTATATATTAGACGCAGCAGTTATTTTGAGCCACTTTACTATTTCACTTTCATATTTCAATAGATGTTTAAATATTTTAGCAATTACATGTTCCTATTTGTACATAATATTTCAAACTCAGTCCTACAATGTTCAGAACCATGAATTCTGTCTAGTTTAAACTTTATAATAATTATAAATAAAAAAAATGATGAGTATATCCCTCTATCACTAGTTCTTCTTCTGATTTTATTTTACATTTCCCCTGAGAGAATTCTAATAACTCACAATAAGTTAGCCATTTGTGTTGGCTTACTATTAAACATCCATCAAATGCTTCTTTTGTTCTAACAGCAACAAATATGTTTAGGGCACAACTTGGGTTTGTATCTACTCCTTAGTCGCAGTACGACATGTCAATACTGACACAGAATTTGATGCATTAGTAGGATTTAACATTAGCAGGATTAAACAGAAGCAAAAGATAGTAATGAAAAATATGAAAATACAAGATAAAGCAGAATTGATGAATAAAATGTTTTAAAATTCAGAAGAAGATAAAATATTTGTCATCATGTGACAAATATGGGTTATATATTATTTCAAAATAACTATGTTGAGACATAGAATGTTAGAAAAGATATGTTAACATGAAGCAAACTACAATTGTTATTGCTGAGGAGAATTTATGTTATTAAGATGAATGTTTTCCCTGGAACATTGTTTTTGTGTCAGGCAAACCAAAACATCACTTTTGACAACTGATACACTGTTTAAACAATCTAGAAGAATAAAACTAAATTTGTGTGACAGAGGGGGTAAAATACAAATTAAATATAAGGTGTTGCAAAGTACAAAAAAGAAGAAGAAACTATTTTTTGCAATTTTTGTTTGTTTGGATGAAAGAGTGGGTGCTGCTGAAAAGCAGAAGGTTTTTGGAGTTACAATCACACAGCCTGAGATTTGGGTGCCATGGTTAACTGCAGTTAAGGTTAATGTAGATTTTAAAAATCATTATTAGACCTGCTATAAAAGCAGCAATTCTTGACACTTCCCACATATGTCATGCTAAATTTGGGCATGAGGGAGGGGATTTTTTGTTTTTTTGCATGTTGTATAAACCTATTCACTGCCATTTATAAACCATGACGATGTCAATTCAGCCAGTTGTGCTTAATTCAATGACCCTATATGGCTTAGCATGACAAAAGGAAAAAAAATCAGAGCTCTGACTTCAGCAATAAAAGAATGCACAGGAATGATTAAATAATGTTTTAAAATGAATACTAAAAATAAACAAACCAAATGAGAAGATGTAGAAGAACTGCAACCACTGATTTCCTGGGCTGTGAAAGACCAAGAAACTCTACTTGCACCTCCTGCAACATTTCACTCTTAGGATAAGTATGTCCTGCAGCTGGCCACTGTCTGGCACATAAAAGAAGAGGAAAACACATTCTCCTATCACGTCAGCCAGATTGGCAAAAAGCCACTATTACTTCTTTGTGTCACTCTTGTATCACATAACAGAAGCAAAGAGCTGGCATCCCCACTTTGTCTGATGTTTGACAATGGCCAAGTGCTTTTATATGCTGTAAAGCACAGACTGTGCCATCAGTGTGCTGCTTGGAGTAGTTTGATCCCTAAGTAAAATGAATATACATGAGTCCACCACACCACACAGACGGGACACTTCAAAGGAAATCTTTAATGTTTGTTTCTCTTTCAAAAATCATGAAACAGCCAACCTTTTAATATTTGCTGTTCATTTTAAAGTAAAAATATCACTGTTGGTTTGTCTTGTCAGAGAGAGCAGAACATAGTATTCCCTGAACAGAAACATTCCATTCTGTGTCTGGCTAAAAACTCACCTTGTGATGGTGCCATCAATGTCAGAAATAATGACTTTGTCATCCCAGTTCCACAAATAAATGGTGCCTTCACAGCGACATGTTCCTTGATATTGTGTTGTGACACTAAAAGTGACATCATTGGGACCATTTTTAAGGTTGAGATTTTTCTGTCAAAAAAAATAAAGTCTAGAATTTAAACTTACTTTGAAGGAAATATATGTGGAATTGTATTTCAAATGAAGCTGCAATTTTATCTACAGTTTCCAAGCTAACAATTTATGGTCAAAACTTAATGTTAGGAAAATATTTCATTCTACACCAACAAATGAATTATTTTGATTAGGCCTTAAAAGAACCTACAAGGGGAAAGTCCACTAGTGTACAAAGCCATGATAGATAAAATCCCTCAGGAAAACTTCATTGATGCTATAGGTAACTTTGGCATATGCTGATAGTAATCAAGTTAGGCTTTTCTAACAACATTTTAGAGACACTTACTTAAACACCAACTTTGGTTAAAGCAAGATGCCTCCTTTGCTTATATTCAATGCTGAGCTTAAAGAATGAAATGATGTTATCAAAGAAGTCTCCTTAGCCAAAAAGATGGAAGAATCAAACTGGACTCCTTCTTTCTGAAAATTATGCCCCATGTCCACCAACAATCAAGAATCTCTTCCTGTCAGTCAGAATTACAGTACAAATACTCAGCTTCTCTTTCCTCCTTTTACAAAAATTATTCAGATCGGCCAAAATTATTTATGATTATGATCATGATTTATCACTTGTTGCTTGCACGCACACTAAGAACTTATGCACTGGAGTCATATTCCTTGTGTGTCCAATCACATTTGGCCAATAAAGAATTCTGTTCTAAATTCCAGATTTTGCTTCACAAGGCAGCAAAAGATTCCAAGATGGTCCCTCAGAGTGCCAATTCAGGTGCCAATTTTTGGCATTGTGACTACACAAAATCTGTTAATAACTTGGTAAAGGCAGAAGGGCCCATGGCTCATTGACAGAGCATATTTTTGCCAAAATCAAAGTGGCATCTTTGAAGCTGGCACCTCAGCCACTAGAAACCAGTGTGCTTTCTTTCAAGAAGGAAAACAGGCTCTACACCACAGCAAAGATATGTCACCATAAGAAAGATATGTTGATGCATACCCCAAAGAAGAAGAAAACAAATTCCCAGGACCAAGAGAAAGAAACCCCAAAAGTGCTGTTCAAAAGGCAGCTGGACTTGGATTTTTTTCCTTGAAAATGTTTTGTTTCTCATCCGAGAAACTTCTTCAGAACTGAAAAAGCTTTTTGGATGAGAAGTGAAAGGTTTTCAAAGAAAAAAACCAAGGAAGTCCAGCTGCCTTTTGAACACTACATTTGGGACAGCCATGACCTGGATGACTGAGAACCTCCATAGACAGAAAAAGAAATGTATGTATTCATGGTCCCGTACATTTTACTGATTTTTCTCAACCTGTCAGTTTGTTCCCTTTTACTCCATTCTTAATGGATGTCATTTGACTGTTTTATTCTGTTGCAGTTCAATTAACAGGATTCATTTCCCACTACCATGGGCATAACGGGGCCAGCTGGACTACCAATCAATGACCTCTTCTTCTTTTGTAAGCAAGTGATACCTGAGGATATCCTTTACTGGGAACTCCCTCGTTATCTGGATTCTGCATGATGATAATGGGGCAGAATCCTGATGACAAATGTTACTTACCAGCTGTTCTGAGCTGAGCCGAAGGCTCTTTTTATAACCTATTCCGGACAACAGTGGAAGGTGGGTGGTTTCACTTTTAGTTCGGTGATCTTCATCACTTGAAGAAGAATCATCTTTGTTTCTGAAACATCAAACACAGAATGCTCACATTTCTTTTCTGTATCATCTCAGTGGGACGACAGGTTTATAAATATTATTCCTCAGCCATTGTTGATTATTTTATTTATGACAAATGAATTATCTTTGGGATGCTAGGTCAAGAAAGAGTGACTGGCTCTCAAGATCACCCAGTGAGTTTCTTTGCTGCCTGATATGGACACCAGTCTCAGCAATCCTCATCTGTTACTTCCCTCATTAAACCACACAAGCTGAAATCATACTGATATAATTCACAATCATTTATCCCTGCCTCTGATTATTCATAATTTGGTATTTGTTGGAGCTCCCAGTACTGTCAAACTTACTATAAAAGTAATAAAATAGTAAAGTAGCAGCAGAGACAAATAGAGTCGATTGTCACAACTATGCTACCAGAACAAAGCAAGAATTTTCATCTTGCAAAATCCCCAAATAAATCTGTCAGTGAAATAAGTTTGAAGCCATTTGGAAAGAGACACCATAACAAAGGTCTAACAGATTTGGATTCAAAACTTATTCAGTTATGTAACTCAGAAGGCATTTTCTTACCCTTTTGAATAAATAAATAAGATAATTTTTTAAAAATTAAAAAACAGGATAGCAATGGCCATACCTGTCTGTAATACTCTTCTCTTCTTTTCCATTGAGACCTTGTGCTGGCTTTGCCTCCTGTGGGTAAATGGGTAAGGAATAGTGTGTGAATATTTTGCACTGTCCATTGTCTTTCCACTTTGAAGAAAACCAAACTACAGCCAAAATTAACACACTTTTTGCACTATTCCATTACAAAATCCATTCTTACTGGCCTCCATAGTTCTGTTTTATCCAGCTATGAGGGAAACATTTGTTCAGGTGATTCACATAAGGAGCTTTATTATGATTAAAAATTTCTTCCTGGACCTACTTCTAAAGTTTAATGGGGAATATTAATGATAAGTAAAAAGTAAAAGTAAGACTGAATGTAACTCAATTTATTGACGACTTCATGGATACATCCATGGGGTTTCCTTGGCAACAATACAGAAGGGAATTGCAACTGCATTATTCTTTGTAATCATTGTATATCATTAGCTAAATGGACCATCTACGTCTACTGTCTTTCTACTAGAGAATAATAAAAGGGCCTGGCCATCATACTCATTTGCCTTTCTTCAAAATCTCCCATCATCATTTTGGCAATCCCTGCAGGAGCTAAAATGCTTGATCAGATGGCTCATGCACCAAACCAGTGAGCTTTTAAAGTATTGACGGTGAATGCTTGAATACTATTCCAGAAAATAATATTGACCAGCTTTGAGATGCTGAAGAAAGAATGTGAGATACTGTACCAAGAATTACAATAACCAGCTTCCTGGAAATCTTTGTTTGTGGCAGCCTGTATGGCTTAAGAATCTGCAAATACAGGTAGTCCTCCATTGAGCTCAAAATTTCTGTAGCTAAGCGAGACATTAGTTAAGTGAATTTTACCCCGTTTTAGCACCTTTCTTGCCACAGTTGTCGAGTGAACCACTACAGTTGTTAAATTAATAACACGACTGTTAAGTGTATCTGGCTTCCCCATTGACTTTGTCTATCTGAATTTCACAAAAGATGATTCCATATCCCCCAGGGACACTGCAACCGTCACAAATATGAGTCAGTTGCCAAGTACCTGCATTTTGATCACAGGATTGTGGGGATGCTGCAATGGTTGTAAATGTGAGAAATTACCATACCGTATATACTCGCATATAAGCCGATCTCGCATATAAGCCGACCCTTTAAAAACTGCCCCAAAATGAGGATTGAAAACTTCGCATATAATGCGTCACCCCAAGATACCAGTGGTGGATACGCTTTTTTTTTTCCCAGAATTTGGGGGTCCGCCCTATACGCGAACTAAATCTGGCTGCCCGAACTTCGCGCGATGAGAGCGCAAGACTCTCATCGCGCGAAGCAGCGCGCCCGGAAGGCGATGAGAGCCAAGACTCTCATTGGCGCGAAGTCCGCTTGCCCCGTGAAGGCGATGAGAGTCTTGGCTCTTCATCACGCGAAGTCGGGCAGCCAGATTTATTTGCGTATAAGCCGACCCCCAAATTTTTGGGGAAAAAAAAAGCGTTCTAAAGTCGGCTTATATGCAAGTATATACGGTAAGTCACTTTTTTTCAGTGCCATTGTTAACGTTGAACAGTCACTAAATGAACTGTGATTAAGTTGAGGACTACCTGTAAAGTTTACACTCTGTTTATCATCCAAATAGGATCCCAAACAAACAAGCAAAACAATGCCAGTGTTTAGCATTCAGCAGTTCATTTTGTTAAATCTGGATTCTTTAAGGAGAGTCATCAAGTCACAGATTTCATGCAATGGGCTTGTGTAGTATGTGTGTGTGTGTGTGTGTGCGTATGTGTGTGTGTGTGTGTGTGTGTATTTGTTTGTGTGTGTAGAAGCCTAGAAGAAAAATTCAGGGTAGTTCCAGATTTACCTCTTTGATAGAGTTATTCCTCCCTCTCCATGAAAACCACCATCTTCCACCTTTTTTGGGCATCTTATCCCTCATTATAGAATCCACAGTGGCCTGTGATAAATGGATGGTAACATAAATAATGGAACTAAACAAAAAATAATTGAATTCATGCAAACAAAAGGTTTTCTTAAAGAACACAACCCAAAAAAACAACAACAAGCACAGAGACAATTTAAACTGAGGCAAAGCAAGTCAAAGGAAACATACTATCTGTGGGCTACAAATCTTGTTAAAGCAAAACCTAATGGTATCCACAAGGGCACGGAAATAACTTAAACAAGAACACTTCAAAAATTTAACAAAGAAATATAGGAAAGAAAAATGGGAACAAAAAGGGCATAATAAGTTTAGTGTAATGCACAAAAAGTGGGGAGAAAGAAACACTAATTTTGTTTAGTATAAATTATAAAAGACATTTTATTGGCAAGGAAATCAGCACAGCTGTCTTTCATAAAAATAATTAATAGCTGTATGTTTCACTATCCTCTAAAATTATTAAAAAAGGGTTAAATGATAATGGTTGAATGAAACATTAGCATTAACACAGCAATCTGATAGCTACAAACTGCTGAAAAGAAAGATACGGTCTTAACACAATATGTTTAACAGTGAATTTATATAGATACAGGTGATTTCTTATTCTAATAAAAACAAATATTTTCTCCTTAGATCAAGATAAAATAAACATCCAATATATTCAAATGCACAAGGATCAATCCTAAAATGCATTAAAATGCTTTGGATAATTCACCAGATTTTAATTACCTAATGAAAGTTACAATCTACGCAGGTAGACGAGCCATCAAAAAAACCTGCAACAATTCATATCTTTCCTTTATCTCAAAGGCCACTGCTTTAAATCAGTTCAGAGTCACATTCCATGCAGAGGCTGCAGCAGTGGGGGAACCAGAAGCTGGACTACAAATCCCATCATCTCTAAGGATTGGCTATAGCAGATGGGGCTTGAAGATCAGCAACTGGATCTCACTTGCAGGCTTACAGCAGGAATATGGAGATCCAGGCCTTTGTGAGCAATGGGGTGCAGGAAATACTTATAGGCTTAATGACCCACATTTCTTGGATTACAACGATAACTGGGACCAAAACTACTGTCTCTAAGCGATGCGGGCATAAAGCATGATGTCAAGTGACTGCATCTCTTTGCAACAACAATCCCAGATGACATAGTAACCCCAAGAAATGTGGGTCATTAAGCAGGAAGCAGCGGAAATCCCAGATGAGGACATCTGCAAGTGCAGGGAGGCTGAGAGAAGGAGGATGGGGTGCCAGTCTAAGCACAGGAGACTGGGCAAAGCAGTCCAGGTAGTCCTTAACTTACGACAGTTCATTTAGTGACCTCTCAAAGTTACAACAGCACTGGAAAATATGGCTTACAACCGTTTTTCACACTTCTGACCTTTGCCGCATCTCCAGGGTCATGTGATCAAAATTCAGGTGCTTGGCAACTGACTCAAACTTATGACCGTTATTGCGCCCCAAGGTCATGCAATCCCCTTTTACAACCTTCTCATAAGCAAAGTCAATGGGGAAGTCAGGTTCACTTAACAAACATGTTGCGAACTTATCAACTGCAGTGATTCATTCAACAACTTTGGCAAGAAAGGTTGTTAAACGGGGCAAAACTCCCTTTGACAAATGTCTCAGTCAGCAACAGAGATTTTGGGCTCAATTGTGGTCATATGTCAAGGACTACTTGTATGCCGCAGGAGTGAGGGGAGGCTGGGGAAACTGGGCACCATGCCATGCAAACATAAGAAGGCTGAGGAAGACTTAGCAGAGCCATTTGCAACCTTCCCGGTTGGCTTCCCGTTGACTTTGTAGGAAGCTAGCAGAGAAGGTTGCAAATGGGGATCATGTGACCACTGGGCACTGTAACAGTCAAAAGTAGAAGCTGGTTGCCAAGTGTCCAAGTCGCAATCCCATGACATAGTGTGATGGCTGGAACCTCTAGAAAAAAAGTTGTAAGTTTTAATTAGTTCAGCACCATCACAATATCAAATGGTTGCTGAACAAGTGGTCAGTAAGCAAGGACTACCTGCACGGTATATTGGTCTGGAAGAGGATCAAGCACAAATTTCTGGTGAATTTGAATTCAGTAATGGAACAAGCACAAAACTGCTATAGTGGGTTTGATTTGTCAAATGATCTTTGTACTTTTCATGCCATTTGATCAGTGGTGGGATTCAAAACATTTTACTACCGGTTCCGTGGGTGTGGCTCAGAGGTGATATTCAGCAGGTTCTGACCAATTCTGGAGAACTGGTAGTGGAAATTTTGAGTAATTCAGAGATCTGGCAATGCCACCTCTGACTGGAGATTTTACAATATCCTTCCCCTGGCATGCCCACCAAGCCACGCCCACAGAACCGATAGTAAAAAATTTTGAATCCCACCACTGGCTTGGCTTGGTGGGCATGGCAGAGGATGCATACTGTAAAATCTCCAGTCAAAAGTGGTATTTGCCAGTTCTCTGAACTACTCAAAATTTCCACTACCAGTTCTCTAAAACTGGTCAGAACCTGCTGAATACCACCTCTGCATTTGATGTTGTAAGGAAAAGTGAAAGCGGGTAGCAAAACCTGACTTGAATTTATCTGTTGGAACTTAACTGACTGGACAGATCAATCAATCAATAAGCAGTGAGGCAAAAGGATGCTGCTGACTCCATTATTTCATCAAATATCAAACAAATTAAGGACTAGCCCGATACCATGGAATATATTTTTAGGTCACTATCAGTCCACAGGAAAGACCTCAATAGACCTCTAAGTGGACAGAAGTGTTTCTAATGAAATCAATTCATTCAGAAGGGAGTAAGAGATTTTATATGCAAGAGTTAGGCTTAACAGAATGTGTAGATGATCTTGGGGGATGAAAGAAAGAGGTACTGCCCAGGAAACTATCAGACAGGAGGAGGAGGAGCCCCCAAGAAGTTTAATGATCAGAGAAAGAAACTTAGGAAGAATCTGTCTGTCTTCATTGATCAGATAGGTCAAAGTGATGATGAGACATCTAAGCTTTCAGACTTACAAGTTTCTATTAATATAATAAAGTAGATTTAGATCATCTACTTGTGTTTCCTGTCAGGAAGGCTGACATACTAAATTCTGAGTTTCTTCCCCTGATAGCATACATCCAGACATGGGGATAACATACAACAAAATATTATAAAGCTCCAAGCTTCATTTTATTCAGGTCGGGGTTAGATAGGTAGGTAGGTGTAGAAATAGAGGTAGAGACGTAGAAAGATAGAGACAGTGACAGGGATAGATTAATCCAGGTTGTCTTTCTCTTTTCAAACAAATAATTTTGAAGGCAAATTATTTAATCCATCCCAAACAATGGCTTTGCAAACAAAATTGCAAATTCATGCAAAATTTAGAAAATCTACAAAGCGTCAATTCATGGGCCAAAATTCATATAATTATTGAGCTACCCAAATACTTCTTATGTACCTTTAACTAGAATAAATGTCATCGGCATAATTTTACTTTCCAATAGGAAATGGCTAAATGTTATCTTGGAAACTCTGCTATTTTTAAAAAAAAAATATTGTTTGAACCTCTATCTCTGCAATCCTTCTTAACCCAAGAATAAAAAGATTGCTAGAAAAAGAAAGCAAAAAGGTTACATTGCCCCATAATGAGCCACAATTGTATATTAATCAGGGACAAGAAGAAACCAAAAGCCCAGGATGAGGTGGGGTGGGAGGGGTAACACTACAACATACAGGATCTGGCGAGACAACGAGAGCAAGGACCTTTGCCAAAAAGGCTGGCATGATCAATCTCACCTTTGGCAAAGGTTTCTGGAATGCCTGCATTGCCAGGAGGAGCGGAGCTGCTGTTGTCCAGTTGTAGTATCTAAGAGAGCAAAACAATATTTATACACAATCCTTGAAACACGCAAATTATTTATTTAATGACTATTATTTAAACATGCAGATTAGAGCCAGGTTGGCCTAGTGGTTAAGGTGTTGGCCTAGAAACTAGAAGACTAGGAGTTCCAATCCAGCCTTAGGCATGAAAGGCTGCTAGATGACTTTGGGTCAATCATCAGGAGACTGTGAGTTCTAGTCCTACCTTAGTTAGGCATGAAAGCTGGCTGGGTGATTTTGGGCCAGTCACTCTCTTTCAGCCCAACCCACCTTAGATGGCTGGTGGTGAGGACAATTGGAAGAGGATATTGTGTTGGATATGTTCGCCACATTGAAATATTTATAAAAATAATAAAGGCAAGATATAAATACATACATACATAAATTATCAAAGAACTTGAAGCAACTATTTCTACTGAAAAGGTTGGCACCAGAGCATTTTATTAAAACACTTCAGGCAGTACATTACATTAATATTAATTTTAATATGCCACATATAAATGTACCTATATCGAGATGGATATCAAATTAGATTTCACTTAGCATTTTATTTCCCCCCAAAAAATCTTCAATTAATTTCATCCATTTTTAATCCTCGGAATAGGCACTTCTACAGCTTATTTTTTAACATAAAACTCGCATGAATATTTTTCTAACATGGGCAAGTTAAAAAGTTGAAGGATGTGCCTTTTTGGTGCAGGCAAGTGAATTCAGATTAAAATGCAAATTAAACCAATTCTTGGTCGAGTTTTATTTCTCTGAAAGAAATTCATTCACTATGTCTGCTGTGATGGAAACAGCATCATAGAACTGGAAAGGACCAGATCAACACCTCTTTGTGCAATGCAGGCTGTACTAGATCATCTCTGATAGATGACACTCTAGCTTATAAGTGAAAACCACTAGCAAATAGCAAGAGCACTTAAACTTATATACTGCTTTATAGTGCTTTACATCCTTTTCTAAGCAGTTTACAGAGTCAGCCTTTTGCCCCAGAAACAATCTGGGTTCTCATTTTATTGACCTTGGAAGGATGGAAGGCTGAGTCCACCTTGAGCTGGTGAGATTCAAATTGCTGAACTGCTGACAGCTGGCAGTCAGCAGAACTAGCCTGCACTGTACTACTACAGCTCTTAAATGAGAATTGACCATTTCTTTCTGCTTCTTATTTCCATAGTTCATACAATCAGGAAGTTCCATCTGATATCTAGTCTGATCTTCCTACTTGTATATTTTTAACTAATTGGCTTTGGCCTTGTCTTTTAATGCTATAGAATATAACTTACTCCCTCTTCAATGTAACAGTTTTTCAAATTTTGAAGACAACTATCCTATCTTCTCTTTTACATCTTTTGGGCAGGTAAAACATAACCTTTAACTATTGCTCAAGTGGCTTGCTTTCTGAACTATTTACTAATCTTGGTGGCTTCCCTCTTAACTCACTCCAATTTGCCACTGTCCTTTTTGAACTATTGTGAACAAAACTGAACATAGTACTTTATAGGGAGTCAAACCAAGGCAATTACTTCCAATGATCTGGACTCTATAATCCTGCAAATCACTCCTGTGTAGCATTTGCCTTTTTAGCAGCTGCATCACATTGCTGGCTTGAAGGTGATCAGATCCCTTTCCCATTAATTATTATAAGTCCTACAGATAGTCCTCATTTAACAACCCAAATTGGGACTGGAACTTTTCATCATTAAGTGAAGCGGTCATTACATATAACCTCACAGTTGCACCACTTAATCATAGCAGTTCTAATACTCCTGGTTACAGTCATTAGGCCAGGACTGTGCTGTTGTTAGGTGAAGATCTCATGCTTCTCTTGCCATGGCACGCCTGTCTTGGCTTCAACTCCCTGCAACCCATCTCTTCCCTTTTAGCAATAGCAATAGCTCAATCTTGAACTTCATTGGCTCAAGGTTGACTCAGCCTTCCGAGATGGGCAAAATGTTTGTTGAGACAATATATAGACTCTGTAAACTGCTTAATTCTGTAAAGAATTATATAAATCTAAGTGCTATTACTATTGCTTAGAAGATGGCAAAGGTCAGCAGGGGCAGCAGGACATCTGAAAAAGTAGAGGTGGGAGGAGAGAATTGAAGCATATTCCATATAGGCAGAGTGCCAAGTGCCCAAATTTGGATCACATGATCACAAGGGTGTTGCAATGGTTGTAACATCAAAAACTGGTCATGGCTATTATTTTTTCAATGAATTTTGATCACGAAACAAATGGTTATTAAGCTATAGACCAGGGGTTTCAAACTTATGTCATTACGGCGGCATCACATGATGTATCAGGACTTTTTCCCCCTTCGCTAAACCACGTATGGGCATGGCCAGCAAGTGATGCATTCGGCCTGCGGACCAGGAGTTTGATAGCCCTGCTATAGACTATGCCTTCCATTTTCTTAGCCAGGTGCAGAACCTTTAATTTCTCATTTTTAAGTTCCATCTTGTTAATTTCAACTGATTGCTCTTCGAATCTGTTCGCTCTCAAGCATTCCTGTCAGTGGGGATTTTTTAAAAAAACAAAATGCACACATTTATTCTGCAAAACTGTACTCACTTGTTTCCAATCTTCACCACAAGGTTAGGATCATCAATAATAGCTGGGTTGTCCACAAACTGCTGATAAGAGACTTCTTGCTCTAAAAAGTTTTCTGTTTGGAAGGAGGGAAAAAACCATGAATGAACCTCTAGTAGCAGGTTAAAATAGTGCTTGAAATATATTGTAGAATTAGCCTCTTTACGAAACCACAAAAGCAGAAAAGCAGTTTTCAGAGCCTGTAATCTCAGGTAGTCGGCACAGCACAGTTTTAGGAGAAAAAGAATACCGTATAAAGCCTGTTACTTGAAAATTCCCATAAAAAATGAAGCAGAAAATGCTGCTTGAAGTAGACTCAACCCACCTTGGATCTATTTGTAGGAATTCCAGCCAATAAACTTACACCTACAGCTTTAGGAATAGTCTGTCCCGACTAGTCTTGAGAAAATCTCAGACTGAATGTGGAGTTAGATTGAATCACAGATGTGAATAAATTTGTGTACGGGCAATTATAAAACTGAAATATGAATCTTATTTGAAAAGAAAGATACGTACATACAGGCTATGGCCAGTCACATACATTTGGTGATAAGACTCCTTACAATGTACAATTAATTTCCTAATTCGAAACCAACTCCTGGATGGTTGTTGCAATTCAGGAGTTGGTTTCGCATAAAAGTAACTTGTACTTTTAAAAATTAATAAATAAAGTCACCTTGCACATACTAATCTGAATCAATGTGAATGGTGCCCTTTAAAATAGCACTGAAAACAATATTTACAGTATGACTTAAGATTAAGGGCAAGAACCAAGACAAACATCTTAGAGGAGTGTGTAGTTGCATGGACAAGTCATCTATATCTCAACTTGCAATAAACAACAGCTTTTCTATAGAGGGTTCTGCAATCTCCTTGATTTAACCAACTTCCCATCTTTTATTTTATTCAGCTGTGCCAAACACATACCCATTTTTTTCTGCTTATATGACAAGCTCAGGAGAGCTGCCTGCCTTTATTTGATCTAAATTTGATTAATTAGGTCTCCTTATTTTTCTCTTAGTAATGATTTCCCAATCCATAATTTGCTCTTTCTAAACAGTCAAGTTTCACAACTGATCTTACCAGAGATCATTACTTTAGGTCAAGGGTGTCAAACTTATGTCGTCACGGCAGTGTCACATGACGTATCGGGACCTTTTCCCCCCTTCACTAAACAGGGCATGGACATGGCCAGCGCATGATGCATCTGGCCCATGGGCCAGATTTGAAAGCCCTGCTTTAGCTGTTCTGACGGTTGCTGTCATTATGCTTCACCATTTTTTCCAAGTTTGCCTTTCCATTCCTATTTTATTTGGTTCCCCCAAACTCAGCTTTTCTCATATACTATGGACTCCTCAGAAAAATAAAACATATTTCCAGCAGATTCACCAATCTGGTATAAGTCCATTTTTGCCGTTGATAAACCAAAAGATAAACTTCCTTTTTGAATTCTCTTGCACCTTTCCTCATATTTGGCTTATTTCTCTTTTATAAAAATTTCATCATCTTTCCTCATTTGGGTCTATTCTTCCATGTAAGATCTTAAGTAAAAAAATTTATTTCAAAAATCACTGCAATTGTTTGGTCAGTTACACATGCGTTTGCATCCCCCTTCTCTGATTTAGTTATTATTCTGGAATGTACCAGTATTTGAGCCAAATGAATATTGCTTCATATTTAATTCCACTTTTAGCACTTAAAATGCCTCTTCTGCAAGTTTAAACCATTCACTGGCAATTTCATCTGCACTTACTTTCCTATTACCTGCCATGGATCACTTTCCCATAGAGTAGCTGCCTGACTGTATTCATTAAAAAAAAAATCTGTCATTCTGAAATCTTAGCTATAAAAGGTATTAATGTAGTCCTTCCATTTTCTTTCTTTCGCTTCTTTCGCTTCTATTAGATTTCTTCTGTGTTGACTCCTACATTAGCCATACGTTTCCTGTTTTTTCTCTGAACTTCTTAAAAGCTTATCTCATTTTCTTTTTCTTGATTATTTTTTAGCTGTTGACAAAAGGATTGATTGTTTCTTTGTTTTCTCCTGCTTCATGCCAGAAGAGTGCATTTGGTTGCTATATATCCTTCCAAGACTTTCATCCTTCATCTTTTTCTGGTTATTTAAATAGCTTGCTCTAAAAGCCATTTGGAACTTTTTTTTCTTTTAAATTTTAGGAATATTTTTTGCAATTTGGTTTTTACTGCATGTCTCAATTCCTTATATAGCTCTTCTAGTTCTCTTTCACATATTGAATTTGTTCTTTAAATTGATTTTACATTCTAATTAACTGAATCAAAACTTGTTCAATTGTCTAAATTTAATTTATGCAAACAAGGCACCAATAGTTCATGGTGATTCTACTGTTTTGTATTTGATGATGTCCATGTATAGAGGCTATTTTTATCCTTGAAGCAGATGCTGGAAACAGATTCTCTTCACAAAGTTTTGCAAAACTATCTTTCTATAATTTCAAATTCCTCCATTTCTCTATACTTTGCCCTTCTAAACCTTTGTTCTTTGTAAACCTAAATGTTCTTATATTAGCACCTCTTATAATTAGTCAACTATTCAATTTGTCCATCACTGCATCTTTATAAGTATAAAGCTTGTAAAACATTAGTGTTTACTGGATTATAAAACTAACAATGATGGTCTTACAATATAGACATCCGTTTCACATTGCTTTCTTCCAGTTTGATTTTCAAATTCTTACTCCTCACTGTGCTAATTGAGTTTTTATTCAATTTACTTTGCCACCTATCTCAAACATGACTCAGGGTGGTTAACAAGGGATCAAAACAGATAAATCCATCATAACCAACATAATAAATAGCAAATATAGAAGCTGAAATAAAACCAGCCAGAATAGCAATAGCATACAGACATATACTGCTTCATTGCACATTACAGCACTCTCTAAGTGGTTTACAGAGTCAGCCTATTGCCCACAACAATCTAGGCCCTTATTTTACCAATCTCGAAAGGATGAATCAACCTTGAGCCTGGTGAGATTCAAACTGCTAAACTGCTGGCAATCAGCAGAAGTAGCCTGCAGTGCTGCATTCTAATCACTGCACCACCACAGCTCTTATAATTAGCAAAACTATGCTATGGGCTCAACCATACATCCTTGGCTCAGTAGCAGAATCTGATCTTTAGGGCCTTATGGAAAGCTAGTTAAGATGAAGTTTAATCTCTGGGGAATGACATACCTGAGGGTGGGCATCATGACAGAAAAAGCTCTCTTTGTGGATTGTGTTAGCTTCCTTCAAAGCCATAGAGCCCCATCTGTCTTCACCCCCACTGAGAATTACCTTCATTACTACCATCACCCCCCTTTTGGCTAATCTGGCAGAGGGTCCTACCTACTAAAAGGTCCTACCATCACTCTCGGCACCAGTGGAGCTACTAAGACACTCTGATGGTAACTCTAATCACCACATCTTCATGGTACAATTCAAAATGGTAAGGCCACAACTCTGTTTAAAGTCTTGTAGAATATTTTGCTTATTCATGGGTCTTTCTCCTCTCCACATGAATTTACTAACAGTGTCTTGCCATCCTTGTAAAGTTTTGTCAGAAATTCTGACGGAATTCCTCATAAATTCTGATTGGAAATAGATAATTTATCTTGGGCAATGCATCCATTTTAATGAACAACTGATTGGACGCATGATGTGGCCAGCCTGCTTCCTGCCTTCTTCTCCCCAGGTTACTGGCAGTGGGGCATCTTGCGTAACCTTAGAGCAAGGCTGGGCTGGGACTTCCCAGACATTTGGCCCTTTGTGAGGAGGGGCGGCTGTTTCAGGCTGGCTTTTGGAGCTTCCCAGGAGTTCACAGGCATGAATGGGAGACATAGGAGGTGGGAGGAGCTGCAGCACCCCTGCAGTTGGTCATAAGGGCAGGTAGACTGCCAAATACCCAAATTTTCATTATCTGATTCATTATCTTCATTATTCTGATTTCAGGGATTCTGCAATACCCGTAACTTCAGCTTATCGGTTCCTTCGTTCAGCATTGCCATAATTTTTAACAGTTGCTGAATGAGCGGGGGAATACTGAATGAAGAACACCATATGATGCGCAATTTCTTTAAAGGAAGGATGATTGTATCTCTTCTGTCACACATGCCTTGCCACGCAATATCCACAAGAGGTCACCATACATTTTTTTCATAGAGGGGGTTGGAGCGTTCAAACCAGGCATTAAAGTATTTTACAATAGGAACCATGGAGGTATTGAGCATTACCTTTGGATATTTCTTTATTGTTGCTCAGTCCGCCACAAAGTGAAATGGCAATGGATGGCAGGTCTCGAATTCCATCCGAAGTGCTTTCGACACCACTGTCTACCCCTGAGCTTCCGACTGATTGAGGGGATTGATTGGCTGAGCGGGGACTGTTTTCACTCATGTTCTTCGAGAGGGGAATATGATCACCACTGGGAAGAGAAGAAGAATCAGTGGCTTCCACTCCTTTCCAAAGCCAGAGGGCTCATGAACTTCATCATCTGACTCATCTAGCCTACTTCTCCGCCTTGATAGGTTAAGCAATCACAACAGGAAATCTCTCTGGTTGAGTGATTTAAAGCCTTCAAAGACTTATTAAAGTTTTAAATTTATTTAGCGTATGGCACGTTAGCCAGAAATCACCGAGGTAGGTGGCTGGCTGGCTGTGAAAGGAATTTTTTCAAGCTGTGTTATCTTTACCCATGAGACGCCTGAATGCTGGTAGGCAGTCAGGTGGGCTTCTTTCTTGTCCCTCTGGGATTTATTCACTCATGGGAATCAAGCTGTCGACCTCAGCAGTGCGCAGGCCCAGCCCCTAGTCTTCAAACAAAAGTGCTTCTAGGTAACATGCTTGGAAAAAAATCACTTTCAATGCATGCTTCTAGTCTCACTCCGGTGGCTTAAATTTTTATTTTTTTTTTAAACAGCCAATGTACAGTCCAAAGTTTCCCTGTGCGTCTTTTGAATGGGTAATAATTTTTATAATAAATAACATAGCACTGGGAGTTTTATGTTTGATGTTTGTTCAAAAAAGATGCCCATCTATCACCCGAGCTGAAGAGGTATGATAATGTTCCAGCAAATATTTTTTTGCATGATCCTTTCATTTTATTTCTTCAATTTGTTACTTTTTAAAAATGAATTTGTCTTAATAAGAGGGGGAAAAAATCAAGTTTTGGCTTGGTGATTTTAGACAAATTTCAGCGAAGTACAGATTTCCTTCAAAAGCACAAAGGACAGAATTTTGTACATGGGAGACACAAGATCCCAAGAAAGCTATTTCTATAAATGGTAAATATCAGTTTATAGCATGCATACTTTTTAGGAAAATAGAGTGCAGCAACCTCCGGCTCCATGTCAGTCAGATCATCTAAATATACACCATCAGCACCAAGATGTCGGCTCCGTTTATCTGCAAAATACAAAATCTGATTATTGCAAAGCACTTTAAGCAAACACATTTTTCTCCTTTGAAGGACCAAAAGGGCATAAAAACTTCTTTGATCCACTTACCACAGCTTTTATCAGGAGCTTACGGTACAAAAGAAACAAATCATAATTCATTAAAAGAGGAGAATAAAACTCGTGGCACAGAATAACAGTGGAATAAAAGACTCGGATTAGAATAAGTTTTGTGGGTTCAGAAATGGATAGGCAAATGAGATTAAACAGGTAAAGCTGTACCTAAAGCATGGAATTTTGTGGCTGCTTTCTTATTTAGGCGTTCCTCCATTACAGCACACCTATGGTTCATAGTACAGTTTACAGGTGGTCCTCGACTTGTAACAGATCATTTAGTGACCATTCAAAGTTACAATGGCACTGAAAAAAGTGACTTATGACTGTTTTTCACACTTATGACCGCATAGTCATGTGATCCAAATTTGGATGCTTAACAGACTCATATTTGTTTATTTTGATTTGTCAATCGCTTATAAGATAATAGGTATAAGTATAAACATGAGTAAGAATACAGGAAATAGGTACGAATAAATGGGGCCAATAGGACAGGGACGGGAGGCACGATGGTGCACTTATGCACACCCCTTACAGACGTCTTGGGAATGTGGTGAGGTCAATAGTGGTTAGTTTGAGGCTAAAGGAGTGGGGGGGGGATTAGAGGATGTAACAACAGAGTCAGGTAGTGCATTCCAGGCACTGACCACTCTGTTGCTGAAGTCGTACTTTCTGCAATCAAGTTTGAAGTGGTTTACATTGAGTTTGTATCTATTATCTGCAATTCATGACAATTGTTGCAGTGTCCCAGGGTCATGCTATCCACTTTTACGACCTTCCGACAACCAAAGACAACAAGGAAGCCAGGTTCAACTTAACAACTGTGCTACTAACTGAACACCTGTAGTGATTCACTTAACAACTGTGGTACAAAAGATTGTAAAATAGGGCAAAATTCACTTAATCAATGTTCCAGTTAGCAGCAAAAAAATTGGGGCTCAACTGTGGTCATAAGTCGAGGACTACCTGTATCCTGTTTTCCATTTGAAGGCTTAAAAACTATTAATTGAGCCCTTATCTTTGCTCTTGGTCTCCCTGGTCTTAAGGAATCTGCTGCACCCATTTAAGGAAGGGAAAGCATGAAAAGCCTCTTTGCATGTAAAGTGACTATATTCCACTTGTTGACTCAGGAGGAAAATTCCTTTCTCTTTCCCCTCATTAGCTCATTTCTTGGAAAGGACAGTTAATTTCACTAGTAACAAGTTGTTGACAATAATACTTGGTGGCAAAAGGTGCTATGTACCCTTTTTTTTCGAGGGAGAATCTGTTTTGCTGGCTGGCTGCATCAAGCACGTTGGGGCTGGCTTTAATTCTTCACCGGCCGGCAGCGGAGGAGCTGCTGCCCCTAAAGTCTCTATCTCTGTTTGGGATGTTTCGGGTGCCAGGAGCTCTATTTCTTCCACAATCAACACCGTCTCATCCTGCCCAAGGTCAGTCAGGGAAGAGAGGTGCTGAACCTCTTCCATATTGGTACTCTGGATGACTCGAAAGTGAGTGCTTCCAGAAGGATTCACAGTCACTGAGGTGCTGGATTCTTTTGGTTTGTGTGGGATGGCAGTCTAGAAAGGAAAAAGAAAGGGGCATAATTTTTTTAAAAAAAAGGTTCCTGGAAAAAAAAGAACACAAAGTTACACAAAGCGTGAGGAATGAAAGCAACTGTGCTTCACTCATATATCACAGGGCAAATCTCTCTTAACAGTTCTGATTGTTTCATAAAATGCACTGAAACAAATCGGGATTTGCTCGCAAGTATATTCTGCAAAGAGACAGAGGCAGCCTTGCTTTCTGGTATGATGTTTTTAGACTTTTGTTGGCCACTATATCCTGGGGTACAGGCTCATGATGGTTTTGACAGAATTGCACCACCTTAGTCGTCTGGGCAGCGGCAGGGTGGAAGGCCACTAGGGGATAATCTTTGCACTGAATTCTATGAAGGAACAGTACTGAGAATTCTTATTGAGGATATGACAGCATCATTGTCAGTATCCGAAACAGAACATAACTTCAGCTCCTTCTTCTGGACCATGTATGAAATAGTTAAAAAGTAGAGTAAGGGATTGGATTTCTTTATTACAGAGACCCAATCTTCTGCTTGAAATTCAGTCCACATTTTGAACACTAGAAGCGTGGAAATAATTCTGGAAACCCAGGTTTTACAGTTATTTTGAAGGTTATTTAGTCATAATCAGGCAACCTGGTCAAAGAACATTCCTAAATATGTGTAAAACTATTTTAATTGAATTCAGTATCTCAAATTCTCCGCAGAATTGAGGTGTTGGAAATCAGTCAAAAATCCATTTGTAAGTTAAAGGCCACAGACCAGGCAATAATTTTGCTTCCTTCCACATATTCAATTATTGCGTTTTCCAAAAAGTGACAGAGGATAAATGACGATGATGCAAATACAATACCACGCGTTAGTTTTGCAATCATACATTTGATTCCCACCTGTCTCATCTCCTCAAAGTGTCACTGCTAAGAAAACATATGGAAGCATCACCATTGGCTTCAACCTTTTTGTATCAACCAGAAATTATTCTTAGTTTTAACTCCAGCTTAACTGAACAAGCAAGTATCTAAACCATGAACAATACTTGGATGTTTGGACAAACCACAATTAAAGCTAACTAAAATGTGTCTAAAAGAGAAATAGATTCTTGTCCTCTCTACAAAGCCATGGCAAAATGCCAGGTAGAAGACTGGGCTAACAGTCCAATGTTCTTAACACTACAGCAATGATAAGCTATGGTTTAAGGTAATATCTACATCAGGGGTGTCAAACTCAAGGCCCACGGGCTGGATCGGGCCCACAGTGCCTCTGCCAGTGAAAATGGAGCTCGGGAGGATCATGTGAGGCCTTCCTGAGCTCCATTTTCAGCTGCAACAGCTTCCTGCAGCGTTCTGCCAGAGAAAATGGAGCTTGGGAGGAACCTCCAAAGCTTCATTTTCACTGGTAGAGTGCTGCAGGAGGGCCCAGCTGTTGAAAACGGAGTCTGGGAGGGTGCCCCCAACACGAGTGACATCGAGCTGGCCACACTCACCCAGTCCCCAAGGTCAAACACAACCCTGATGCGGCCCTCCGCAACAAATTGGACAACTTTGATCTACATCTTCCCTCTATATCTATTAGCCACTTCAGAGTTCTACATCCCATTCAGACAGAAGAGGAACTTCAAGTGTTCTATTAAAAAAAAAATCTGTAATATCTCATTCTTGTTTCTTTTCACATACCTTTGTGGCTTGAGGTAGTTCTCCCCAGTCCCAATGCATCTGAGGATTATTGTTCGCAACGCTTCTTTCCAGAGGCTTACTGACTAATTCAGAATCACTTTTAGGAGTGAGAGGTCGTGAATCTGAAGGGCTGCAGGAAGAAGAGGGAAGAATCGGATGAGCATGACCATAGAGCAGGCTGCTCCATTTTCTATTCTGAGTGCCAATACTGTATGGGCTTAAGCCTACTAAATCAATTTGGATGTAAGTCTTGATCGAGAGGCAACCCAAACTGCTGGCCCTCTGGAGCTAATTAAGATGATGTTAAACTAAAGGGAGATTCAACATTCTGAAGATAAATGAAGAGCTAATAGTTCTTCTGTTTGACATAGAAAAGAAACTTCCAAAGACTTCCTTTGGGAATTCAACCACATGTATGACCGCACCATAGCCACTGAAACATGTACAAGTGCACAAACAGTAAACTCACTGTGCTTTTCCCCTTTCAACAGATGATTTGCCAAATGGGCACAGTACACGTTTCAAGTAATCAGTGTTATGCAAAGGTAAATTGTATTAGTTTCAACAGGATGCACACTTTAAAGGAAGTTGCCAGAGATCACAGCAAAATAAAAGGACCATGTCTCTACGCTCCAGGAAAAAAACAGAAAGGCTTCTTCTCATTCTTTCTTTCACAGAACAAAGTCAACAAAAGATAATGCTGACAATTATCGTATAGGCCCACGCAAAGGAAGACACATATGGGAATGGGCAATGTGCACAAACAGAGACAGTGGCTCCTGAAACAGGAAAAACAGAACAAGGGTATGCGTATCTTGACTTTTATCCTCTAAGCTCAGAATTGCACAGGATTTGGATAACTGTGCAAAAGGTTTCAAGCTCAAAATGCCCATTTTAAATTCCAGGCAGGTGATTCAAATTTGAAAAACGCTGTCGGAATCTTACTGGAACATTCAGAACCCCAAACAGCTTTGTCTCAAGTTTGAAACAGGCTTTTGAGATCAAAAGAAACTTGTTTCAAGTTCAGAATATGACTGGTTTTATTCAAACAGAACATTTCAACACCATACAATCGGTCTGAACTTGAAATGGGGTGTTTTAAGCTCAAACTGCTTCAAAATCAAAACATGTTGTCCTTCCTGTTGAAATCCATGCAGATCCCTTCACTCAGTGGGGCTATTTTTCCCACTTAGGAATAAAATTGCTGACACAAAATGATCCGTTTGAATCACTAATGTGACTGGCACCACAGCAGAGGACAGTACAGTACAAAGAGCAAGTTGAGTAAATAAACTACATGTTTATATAAAGTATGCACAATTTGGGCACTGCTTAATTATGGCACCATTAATCAATTATTGAGGAGGAAGGAATAAATTGGTGCCTACATTTAATTTTTAGAGTGTGCACACAATGATAAAATGGCACAATGGGAGGGAGGGATGAATTATTAATGCTAATAGAAATGTAGTCAAAATTATATCATTTATACATAAAGAAACAAGGGCTTTACAAACATCGATCCTCTCTATTTCCAGATAAATATATAGTGGTTATTCAATGGCACATAGTATGGATAAATTAAGGTGGAACAAAACTAATAGCCAGTGGTATATATAATTTCATCAAGAAGAAAGAAAAGCAGAAAAAAATAAACAACTTCATTCCTTTACCCTGGAAAATCACTGTGAAATCACCCAGGAGGAAGAATGGAAACTGCTCACTGAAATCAGTGGCATGACTAAAAAAAAAAAAAAANCACCCAGGAGGAAGAATGGAAACTGCTCACTGAAATCAGTGGCATGATAAAAAAAAAAAAAAATCTTAATGTAGCTGGGACTAGGCTAAGCAAATTACCCACTATCTCAATCCAGAAAAAATAATGCAGAACAAAAAAAAATCTGGAAGATGTAGACCCCTAACTGAAGCACACTGTATGTTTATTTAAAGGGAACATTCATTTTTGTTACATTAATAATCCCCAGGAAGAAAACTATCCCTTTCGCACAGGCTATCTGAGAACAAATGCTGAGGGATCCTTGGTGCTCTCTAAGTTTGGCTGTTTCCTTGCAGACATTTCATTACCCAAACGAGGTAGCAACATCAGTGCTAGATTTTATAACCTGTTTTCAAAAAGAATCAACAATTTGAATTGCAAGCAAAAGGAGGAAAATGACTAGAATATGTTTTCCTCCTCCTCTAGCTAGTGAAGTAGAAAAACAGAATTTTATTGTCCTTTGGGTTTTACATTCACAAACTCTAGATACAATCTGAAAATTACAGAAACTTCCCTGATTGTGAAATGCACTGATGTTTCAGAATATAGAATTATATCATTAAAATATGCATTTAAATTATAATAGGTTCGGGGTAAATAGGAATTAAAGGATAGTCTTCTTTTTTATTTCTTTATATTTAAGGATGGCTATAACTTGTTTCATTATGTGGAAAACATATAGGTGAGCAGCTTGTGTACATATGTGAACCTGATGCAATAACAAAGGATAAAGAAACCTATTGAGAGAGCTGATGGCCGTTTGCTCTCAAATGTCACTCCTGATATGAAACTCAACAACCACAGAAATGGGAAGTGTAATTTTTTTTTCCATCAGACACAGGCAAAAAAAAAAGGGGGGGGGGACAAGCAAATACTGTCCGAAGGAAGGAAGTTATGAATCTATAAAAGCACACCAGCCAGTGAGCGTTAAAGAACACCCCAGCCACAAAACCTCCTTGTGACAGAAGTTGTCAGCCAGTCTAGAGATTTCCCACGCCCTAAAAGGGATGTAAGCCATTAACTAGGGGACTCGCAATTCCCTTTGGATTTCTCTTGCTTCAGAACAATTTCAGTTTCTGATTTATACACTTTTTATTTTCCATGCAAACCTATAACTCACTTTTGGCTTCCTTAAAACATTTTTGGGACAGTAAGCTTCCGGAGATGAAAAACGTCCAGAACTACCAGTAGCTGAAAGATCAAGCTAAACTTTTCTTTGTTGAAAGTGATGGCTACAGTTTGCATTTGAGTGAAGTCTTGGGGCTGTGGTGCAGTCTTGTCCTGCACAGCCATGAATCACTTTTAAATTAACTTTCCTTTGAAAAGGATTCTTATCCTAGAATTATATTACCTATTTCATCTGTCTTGTAATTTTATTTTATTTTTATAAATATAAATAATTCAAGGTGGCAAAAATATATAATACTCCTGTTTTTATCTCCCCAATAAAAACAGTCCTGTGACATGAGATGAGAATGAGAGTGGCTGGTTCAAAGTCACCCAGCTGTTTTGGAGGTCTAGAATAATCTATTGCTATATATATTCATAAACTTATAAATTGGATGCATACATTTTTTAAGAACTGTTAAACTGTAAGAAACTGTTACTGTAAGAAAGATATTTTGAATTAGTTTGGTTTTAATGCTAATATAAGGAGTAGATTCTGGCATTTTCCTAGCCAAGAGCGATCTCCTGTACACTTCCTTGTCAATAGTTCTTCTGACATGAAAATTGTATGTGCAAAATTGGTTCTTTTCACTGAGAAAAAAAACTCAGAACCAGAAAAGTTTCATTTCTGTACCCAAATCCCTTGGCAAGTATGATTGGAGACATATACCATATATATAAAATATAGTACGATTAGAAAAAACAATATCAAATTGATTGTGCAACACTGAGGAAATCTTCTGACTTGCTATCAAAAACTATCCCCTTCTCTGCTAGTACAGAGGGCTGGACTAGCAATCGGGAACCTGGAGTTTAAAAACCCAACTTTGGAAAGGCAGAAAAACCAAGAATGTAAGGCAGTAATTAATGAATTACTGGCAAGGTGAAAGGAAGGATATTAGAAAAAATTCTGAAGAAAAGAAAAGGAGTAGAAAACAAGAAGTGCCATGAAATCTACGTGCGGCATCTAGAGCAGGTAGATAGATGATAGAGGGATAGAGGGATGGACAGAGAGACAGACAGACAGACAGACAGACAGACAGACAGACAGACAGACAGAAGACATAGATGCCACCTACTGTTTGATAGGAGATTTATGCTTTCTGTACAATTAATACTATGACTTAAAAATCCCAAACAAAAACTTTATGAAAGACTTCCCAGTTTCCTGCCATGGGTTAGTAAACGATATCAGTTTGAAAAGATCCACCCATTTTGTATATCATTAACAATATTAAAAGGTTAATCACCAATCCAAAAATGCAATTGGCTGTTCTACCTGTCTGTAGCAGGACAATGGGAGGTCCGGTCAGGACAAGAACTAGATAAGCTTCCCTCTGCCGGTACAGTGAGATGAGAGGACCTCCCTATGCAAGTTCTAGGTTTACTGGATGGTATAATATAGCAGGAGGGGAGGGAAAAAGAGAAAGATTAGACCACATTATTCTGCAATATGTTTCAAATCAACCCCTGTTGCTGAGGCTGTCATCTGCCTTTTGGAAAACAGCCAAATTGGGTTAAACAAAAGTGAGTTTCTAAATGACAAAATCCAGCACTGCTCTAAGCAAGACACAGGAAGGCAGAATAAAGTTCAAGAAACCACTAAACCGCTCTACACAAATACTTAACAAGAAGCTGCAAACAGCACAGGCACCATGACACTTTGTCGTAACACAATCACCTCAAATGAAGCAGCACTCAATCCTAAGGAGACATAAAGGCTTTGTATATGTTTATGTTTACCAAAGAAAAGAACATTATACCTAAAAATGGATACTTTAGGCCAACAGTTTTCTGAAATGAAGCCTAACAAGATGAGAGATCAAACCATTCCTGTTACATACGAAATGTATAGAAAAGCTGTATTTCAAACTCTGTTAGAAGGACAAAGCTTAAACTAATCCTTCTCAGTTCCCAACTTAAAAACTGTTCCAAACAATTCATCTTCCCACAGCATTGAGGTGAAAGAAATTGGCTTACACACATTCACATAAAACATATAGCTGAGCCCTGAATGTGTGACTGAAACTGGAAGTGTTGAACTGGAGTTTAAATGGTCGAAATGGAATTGAAACCAATTGAAACGCATAGGATTAAATCCAGAAGCATGAAAAGTCTTGTCCTTCCTTTAATTGCTGAATAGGTCTGAAAAGGAAGAATGCATGAAAAGGGTTCATCATGGAGATTATTTGATTTATCCTGGTAACATGCATTGTACCTCTGTCTGGATGTCCATTCTCCATCTGAGTGGGGATGAGCAAGCACATTTATAGAAGAAACCACCCCAATGTCTTCATCCCTGCAGAAATCAGGGACAGATGATCTGAAGATAAACAATACACAGAAAAAGAAGGGATTTGTTTCAAATGCCCATATCTAGCATTGCATACAGTAATAATGGTACAACAAAAACATGTAAAAATTAATGCATTTTAAACCCATGGATGCTATTGTGAAAGATTCTAGATACTTTCAGAAAATGTGCTAAAAAATGGATTCTACTTTCTGGCAAAAAATGTGTTTTCTAAATTTCTCATAATCAACTGATTTATGAATTCTTGGTAAAACCTATTATTATGTTATAACACATATCCAGGGTGGGCTGCTAGGGGTTCGCAGGGGTTCGGGAGATCTTCTAGCTAAGATTTTGCAGTTCAGAGAACTCCCAAATCCCACTCTTGGCTGGCCCCGCCCATCCTGTCCTGCCCCTCTCTGCCCCTCCCCTCCCTGGGTGGGTGGGGCCAGCCAGGAGTGGGCTTTGGGGGTTCTCTGAACTGCAAAATCTTAGCTAGAGGATGGGTGCAGGCGCATGTGGAGGTTTTGGCTGCAGGCACATGTGGAGGTTTGGAGAGGGCAAAAACAGGCCTCCCAGAAGTTTGGGAAGGCCAGAAACGGGCCCATTTCTGGCTTCCAGAAAGCTTCCAGAGCCCATGGAGACTGTTTTCGCTCTCCCAGAGGCTCAAGAAAAGCCTCTGGAGCCCAGACAGGGCAAAAACGCCCCCCTCTTCATGCTGCAGGAGGCCAACTAGGCCATGCCCACCATGGCCACGCCCACCCAGCAACCAGGCAGAGAATCCATTGCTAAAATGTTTGAAGTCCATTCCTGATCATATCATATATCATGTCTGAAGTTCTTTCCAGATGAACTCTTTAAAATGTTCTAGTAATTGTTCATTATAAATTCAATGGAGCAAACAGATGGTGTTATTATCTTATTTGCTGGTTTTTTCATCTTGTTTTCACTTAATGAGATACGGTAATTTATTTTGAAAGAGTACAGGAGTATAATGCTTCAAAATTACAGGCATACCGCAACACATCAGCTGAGGGAGGGTAAAACAAATAGGCAACTTTACTTAGACATTTTGATCATCTGGGTATATTTTTTTTAAAAAAATAGTATTGTGAAATATTACAAATACATATATTGGGAGGAAGACATTGATTCTGAAGAAACACGGATGAAGCATCTCTCAACTGCTAGTTGAAAATATTCAGTCAACCACTGTTCTCTAGGCACAATATTTTTCCACGTTCACCAGCTTTATCTAATTTCATGAATCCTTTTACTCAAGAACTTGTTGCAAACATTAGGTCCCTTTGCTGTTATAAAACATAAATGTCAGAAAACAGTCACAGAAGCTGAATGAGTGTTTTGGAGATCTGGAGTGTTTTGTAGTGTTTTCCAGATAATTTTTCAAAAAGTTGCCTATATGTATGAATGAAATATTTCTGTGCATTTGGGCATGAAAAAATAATTCTCCTTATTTATTTCTGAAATAAAGGAAAGTAGTAAACAGAGGGAAACTAGCATCTACAATAGCAAGGACAACTATGGTAGGAGGTAGTCCATAGGCATAATAACTTATCTATGAGGAAAGTTGATTTAATAACAAAAATCAGAGCAACGAATTGTTTGGATGCTATGCTGCAATTCATGTACACACTGTTTTAAAAAACAATACAAAATAAATGGGGGACTTCCGGTTTGAGCTTCTTCGGCGACTGACCGAAACCTCATCTCTGCAAGGCTTCAATCCGTGCTCGCCACTGGAGCGCCCCAAGCTGGCTGGTTTCAGGACTAAACCACCCCATAGAGGTGGTGAAGAAAGGGGAGACTGCCTGCAGGGTTGAGGAGAACTGCATCTCTCCTCCCCAGCTGGCCCTTACTCCCTTTCCCAAAGGCAGTTGTAGCAGTGGTCAGAAATGGCCACCACAAAGAACTCGACCGGAAAAGAATGTGCAGGAGGAAGATAAGAAGAGAAAGTTTTGGCTGACCGGGGTCAAACAGCAAAAAACAACAAATAAGGTACACTTGGAATTGAAATCTATTAAAAAATGATTAATAATGTTCCCTAAGAAGATTTTTAAACTGTGAAGGAGAGAGAAAGGGAAAAAGTTTTTGGTTTTTTTTCCCTCCTTTTCCTATACTACAGCTAAGAGGCTTAAGCAAGAAATTGAAAAATCCCTTTGACATTAATAGGCATTTAAATGCTGAAAATAAAAAGTCAAAGGGAATAATAATCAGATTTCTGGATAATCCAAAGCTTTTGGAAAACAGGAAAAGGAGACGAAAAGAATAAGGGTAAGGATCTGAAAAGGGAGGAGACTGCCTGGAATTAAAAAAAAAGAACTTCAGCAAAATCTCAACAAGACTTTCCAAAAGATACATTTTAACCTGGAATATTGAAACAAAAACCCCAGGAAGAGAAGTGGAAAAAGAAATAAGTAAAAAATAACACTTGGACTATTTTGTATTACTTGATGATTTCTGGTTTTTGGTTAGTGTATTTGAATGACTAAAATCAATCAGGTGGTTTGTTTTAAACCTGTTTAAAAAGGGTTCCTACTTTTAGAAGAACTGAAAATGGAACTTAAAAAGTACAAAGAAGATGCACAAGAATGGAGAGGTTCTTTTGCTTCGTATTTCAGTTTTTTTAGCCAAATGGAGAATTTGGAAAATATGAGAAACAACAAGAATTGCCTGAGAACAAGAAGATTGTGGCGCAAAGAAAAGCCATCCTTTTAATGAACAGAATTAATCTTAGACTTGGGGGGGGAAGGAAGGGGGTAAGAATGGAAAGTTTAAGATGGGAAAAAACACTCCCCCCAAAATGAGTGAAAAACAAGTATAAATCAGAAAGCAACAGAAGAGGGAAATGCAGAAGAGAGAATTAGAAGTAGAGAGAACAAAGGGGGTAAGAGGGGAGGGAGAAGATGAGAGAGAGAAGAAGGGAAAAGAAGTTATAATAAGGACAAGAAACAGCAAAATATAGAGAACAGGACCGACTTAGAGATAATGGGTGAAAATTTATGGAAAAAGGGTTCTGCACAAGGTACATTAAGGATAGTATTGGTTATAATTAGAACAGAAATAATTTTAGAAAATTGAAACAACGTTATGATTAATAAAGTTTGATAAAATACGCTTATGTAATTCAGTGGAATGCTTGTCAATCAACGCAAATATAACAAATGAAATATTTAATGCTTTACAAAGACATATGTGAAGAGAAATAAGGGAAAAATTAATTATGGAGACTTGTATGCTGTTTTTAAGGAAGTATATATTTAATTGAAAGAAGTGTTAAGATATTTAGATTTTAAATGATTATTAATGATAGAACTGAATTGGAATGGAATGAGGGTTTATAATTACATATATCTGTAATAATCTTTTTTTTAAATAATTATAGTGTGTATTATAAAGAATGTACGCAAAGCAGAATTCGAATTGGAAGTTTATGTATTATGTTTATATTGAAGGTCATAAAGCCTTAAGGTAATATATATATACTGGAAAAGTTTAATAAGAAGTTGAATGATGTAATTAAAAGATATAAAGGTGTGCATACTCCAATTAGTAACTACAGGAGAAAAAATGTTTAAATGAGAAAAGATAACATGAAATTGAAACAGGAACAGGCAAAAGTATAAATATAATGATTTGAAATGAGATGAGATAATCAAAATAAAATTGAGAAAATTAAAAGAGGGGAAAAAACTATATAAAAAATGTAGAATAGTGTAAGATATGGAATAAAACACAAAAAGGAGCATGAAATTGAGTTTTGTGCCTGTATAAAGAACTTCAACCCAGGACCATGCTATTTTCAAAAAAGATGTTTTACTTATATTTTGTATGTGTGAAAACCCAAATAATACTTTATTTAAAAAAAAAACAATACAACATAAAAGACAGCATGCATAACCTTTAGCTTTTCAACTAAATTTCACAGGATAACCATAATACTGTAATCCTGTGACTTTAATCAAAATAAAAGCTACAGTATATAAGCATTCTAAAGTTCTTTACTATAAAAAAGCAGAAAAAATGTATTTAAAATATTTAAATGTTAAACTATTGTCCAACTTGAAATTAAAAATTAACACTGAATAAATTAGACCCTCTCGATTAATACCTGGAAGTCGTATCTAGCAGCTCATTTTCTTCATTGGAACTCATTTCTATAGGGAACATGTTTTCGTCTTCAGTAGTATCGGCATTTTCGTCTCTTTTTGAAGTGTCTATTTTATGGGTGGATTTCCTTCTCCTCTTCCTTCTTTTCTTGACAGAACAACTTGCAGTCATGGATTCAGTGGCAGAAGGAGAAGTAGGGATTGGTAACTGTGAAGGACCAGCAGTGTCCATGCTCCTTAACCTATCAGCAGAATTTCTCTTCAGCTGTAATTCCATGAGAGAAGATCCCTCGGACAAAATGGGGGATGTAGCCAAGTGGTATGGAATTGCCTCCTTAAAGAAAGGAAACACAAGTCTGTTGACATCTGACATCTGTCAACTCAAATGAAACAATAGTGAATTTATATGCTCCAAATCTGTTCTGAACCAGTGAATCTTTCAAGGTCAGCAGAATAGGTATGTGTATATATACAGAAACCTAAATAATATGAATACACATATATGCACACATATCCATCCTTTCCAAAAGCCCTCTTGACAGAAACTCTTCTGGAAAAGGCAAACTCAGCAAAATGTACAAATCAGGAAAATATCTCAAATTTAAAAGCTGTGGCTTGCCAGGAAGTGAGCCCTGATAATCCTTGATTTTAAACGTTAACCATGTTGCAAACTCGGCAAAAAAAACTGATGATTTAATGTATTCATCTTATGCATACATTATATTTGATGCCACATTTCCTCTGCTAAAGGCTTATCTACTAGAGAAAACTAGAGAAAATTGTTTAAAAATTTTTAATTTTCTAATTTTCTTCCATAATGTCTGGCAACTACCTAACATAGTTCTTTGAAATAAGCTGAAGAATGTGCACTAGTGGCTATTTTAGACATAAATTTAGTCCTATATGACAAAAAAACTTAATTTCATAGATAATCCTACAGCTGATTTCTTAAAACAAACATCAATCCCTTGTTTTGTTATTGATTTCTGTGTTTCCTTGTACACTATAAAATATGACAAACAAAATACATATGGTGGGCTGATCTCACCTCTTTGTCATCTGTTTCCTCTACAAAAAATGCTTCTCCGTTGTCTCCTAATTTCATGTGCAAATCCACAGATTCTCCATTAATTTCTATGTCAACCTTGAGAAAGACAGAATACAAAAAGTACATGGATTAAAAAAATATCCTGAAGAAAATATGTCATGTTCATTCCTTAAGTGAAAGAAGTTTTCACCCATTTGATAGCAACAGGGTCCAAGTTGTTAAAACACTTCATATTATGTCAGCAATTTCTATTAAGGTTGATTATAGCAATGGCAGCATTTAGATTTATATATTGCTTCACAGTGCTTTACAGCCCTCTCTAAGCGGTTTACAGGGTCAGCCTATTGCCCCCAACAATCTGGATCCTCATTTTACCAACCTCAGAAGGATGGAAGGCTAAGTCAATCTTGAGTCTAGTGAGATTAGAATTGCCAAACTGCTGGCAGCCAGCAGTCAGCAGAAGTAGCCTACAGTACTGCATTCTAAACACTGTGCCATTGCAGCTCGTATGCCTTTAAAAATGAGAAAAACTGCCTTAAGTTCTGTGAAAGACTCAGATAATAATGTCTGAATCCAGAACTTCTCAGATGTTATTAGTCATGATACTACACCAAGTAACATTAGGAGCGAAGACCATAATCTGGCAAAAAATAAGAATCATTTACTTACCTCAAGTGACATTTGATTTAAGATCATTTAAATCTCACTTGTTTCAATACAAGTTCTGGAGTACGTGGTTAAAACCACATTATATAAAGTTCATCAAAGAGCTTAAAGCAGTCATTAATCAAGGGATAGGCTGAGGTGAGTAACTAAATAAGCATTCATTGCGAGATAGCTGATGAAAGCCCTTATGCACAGCAAATGATTCATGAGTAAACAATCAGTCTGACTCACAGCAGTTATAACTCTCATAATTCTGTCACTTGCTGAAAATATTGATAACTTCTTTTTAAGAAATCCCCAGGCAGTGTTACTTTATTTGGACTCATTATCATTTGATAATTTCCTTCAAGTGTTATAGATCAACTGTATTTTTTTTTAAAGATTAAATGGCTGTCAGACACACACCTGAGCTTTACTGCAGAGTCTGGATTAAAATCATAGGCTGGATTGACAAATTGCTATTTATGGCTGCAGCCACCATTCCCTTTTGGAAAGCAAATGAAATAGGAGGGTGGGAGTTTTTTCAGGGGAAATGAAAGAAAGTCTACTGAGAGTCTCAGCCATCCAGATTATGGTTGTCCCAAATGTGCTTTTAAAAAAAAAGGCAACTGGACTTTGTTTTTCCTTGAAGACAGTTCACTTCTGATCCAATAAGTTTCTTGGATGAGAAGCAAAATTTGTTCTTCAAGGAACAAGTCCAGTTGCCTTTTAAAAAAGCACCTCTGGTTCCAATTGTTCCAATCCTTGTGCCTATATTCAATATCTTACCAATTTTACAAATGCAAACCCTTATTTTTGCAATATTCTGGACAAAGAGTAATCTGACAAAGAAAAATCAAGCTGATTTTTGTTTTGTTCCTTACCACTTTTTCCTTGGAACGCAGAACTCCCATCTTTCCAAAGCGTACGTGAAAAGGTGAACATTGGAGGTTTCCATTAGGCTGGCGGATAACAATGATATCAATGCATCCAGACAACGTGGCTGGATTTAATCCTTTATAGAGCTCCTTCACTGTCACAAAGACCTGCCCTGCTAACTGTCCAACGTAATTCATAGTTTGTGCCTGGAGATGAAAAACAGAAGAAAATTATCACTAGATGAATGCTGATTTGCATCTATACAACAGCTGCAGAAAACCTTTCTGCAAAGCCAAAGTAATTCTGCAAAACAGAAGAGCAAATAATTCTTTGCATTTAAAACAAAATCAGTCTTCAGTAGAATTGACCATATTTCTTCAGGCCAGATCTAATCAAATAAAGGATATGACCTGGCCTTCAAGCAGAAAATGAGTGGGAAAGAAGGATACAACAATAACAAAATTTGACCCCTCACACTCTTGAATCCAAATACCTGCATTTATCTCTGATTTCATTCTCAGGTTCATGCTATTATGAGCCTATTTATTAATTTGATTTATACCCACTGCAAACGAGGAGATTGAATCACTGAAATAGCAAGTTGCAGATAATATGCTGATAAGAAATACAATTATACATTCTGAAATGTGTGATAACCAACCTATAGAACCATCCTACAACTCAACTGAAAGCATTTTGCTTACTATTAAACATTGCACATTTGGCCAAGTACATGGAACATGTCTCCAGGTAAGAAGGAAGAGGAGAGACATCAAAGATGAGAAGGTGGAAATAAAATGAGCAGATTAGATGCCTACCACTTCTTTTTCAGTGCTGTTCAAACAGCAGGAAATAACACCCTTGAGACTCAAAGGTAGACAGAATCCCACACAGAGTAAGCAAAAGAGAAATCTAAAAAAGCAGACTGAAAAGGTCATAGACCAATAGATCTCTCCAGATTCCATCATCAGGCCCTGCAATACTCTTTGATGACTCTTGGGAATATGGAAGACCATTAAATGGCAAATGTGGTTTCTTAAGACTGGCAATATTTTAATTCACCCATTTCAAAACCCTGAGAAACTCCTGAAAATTAAAGCATTAAGAGACAAAATTGGTGATTTGCCTCTTAAAATTCTGCCCAAGCCAGAGAGCCCTGCTTCAGTGATCTCAAGTCATCATCATTGCCAGATGCTGCTCTTCAGGCTGAAAACATTTCTTTTTCCTTTGATATCCTGAGTTTATCCTACTTTGTGATGAACAAAATGTTTAGTTAGGCCTTTAAATCAATGTGTTGTAAATATTAAACTTGAATTCAAAGTCCTACTGAATTTTGCATGAGCATGAGCAGCCATATTTCTCTGTCTAACATCGTACCATTGCGAGTGGGATAATATATTTTTCAGTGCTGCTTTTGATTCCTTTCTGGAAGAACAGCGACACACAAATATAGTATAATGATCCCTTGGCCTTTCCTATGACATAACTGAGATAGTTGCTACTGTTCATAAAAGTGCTTGAAAGCCTTCCCAGTATGGCACCTTGAAGATATGTGGTCTTCAACTCCCAGAATTCCCCAGCCAGCATGTATAGTAGTGTAGATCTCCACGTTGAAAACAACTAATGGGCCTCTCTCTCAGCTAGCAAAACAAAATTCCACCAAGAATATATTTTGCAGGACATGAAGGCTCAGATAAGCTGGCTTGTTGTAGCCAAACTATGAACCCATTATAAAAGAATCCCAGTGACTGCAAGCTCTGCTTATATAACAGCCAATGTTCAGTTTCTTGTACTGCTTGCTCCTGCCTGCTCTACGCACAAGTCTAAAAGCAATTATTTTTTGTTGGCAGAAGATGTACTTGCTCCTTGTGTGGGTAGCAGCCTGTTCTTTTGTGTTTATGTGCGACTGTGTGAAAACTAATTCTCACAACAGCCAAAATCAGTGGTGATGGGATTACAGAGGAAGGACAGAAGGTAAATCAGAACCTACTAACTGATGCTTGAGTAATCTACAGTAGATCAGAAGCATTAGTTGTTTAAACTGAGTAATAATAATAGCAATAATTCAAAATTTGTCTGTTAACTCCTCATCAGATCGTTAATCAAGAACGCTTGGGAGAAAACCAAGAACAGGATTTGATTGAAATGCGATGTAAATTTGATATTCCTGTGTTTCACAAATTCTTGGGCTGATCACATGCTTGAAAACTGCTTTTTATTCCACTTGCACCATATATCTGCATGTGAGTGGGATCCAGCTGCTGCAAACAAAAATAAACTGGACTCCAAAACTGCAGAGCATCGGCACAACAAGCAACAATAATAGGAGGTCAACTGGAAAAGCCCTCCGGGACAAGAAAGGAGATTTCTTTCATATCATTCAAAACAGACAGGGAGGGCCCGAGGAGAAAAAGACAAACAGTGGAAAGGCTATCTTCAGCCACAAAGCTATCTTTAGTTATTTCCACTGTTCCTCTTCGGTATGACCCCTTCTGCTGCCACTAACACCCCCCTCCCCCAGCCAGGATGCAACAGGAAACATCCTGCCAAGCCAGTGTCAAGCGTCTCACAGCCAGGCCTTCTACAATACTGAGAATCAGGAAATAGGCTGAAAGAACATAGAAGCATTCTAAAAGCACAATCTACTGAACAAACAGTTCCTATGTTTCTATCATAGTCTTCTTGAGTACAAAAGTCTCCCCAGGCAGCACAAAAAGGAGGCTTCTCCTGAATCTCTAATCTCAGCAGGCAGGTCCAAAATACCATATTTGTTGCTATCTGGGAGGGACTAACAAGATGCACCTTCCTTTCCACAGATTCATGTACAAAAGTTGATGAAAATGAGTAGGGAACCCTTTCCGATAACGCTAAGACACCTTCATGTCCACCCAGAACAGGGGTAGGGAAACTTGGCTCTTTTATCATTTATGGACTTCAACTCCCGGAATTCCTAAGTGAGCCATAAAAGGTTCCCCATCCCTGGCCCACTGGTTTTTCAGAATATGTCCTACATTTGTATATTAAACAGTCCCATTCAAGTCAAAAATTGATTTCCCCCACACCTGAAAAAACAGTAGACCAGGGATGGGGAAGCTTTTATGGCTCACTCAGAAATTCTGGGAGCTGAAGTCCATAAGTGGTAAAAGAGCCAAGTTTCCCTACCCCTGACCTAGAACAAGACACTACCTGAGAGTAAAGAAGGAAAAAGAAAGCTGATTATAGCAAAAGCACTTTGAATACCACTTCACAGTGCTTTACAGCCCTCTCTAAGCGTTTACAGAGTCAGCCTATTGCTCCCAACAATCTGGGTCCTCATTTTATCCACCTCGGAAGGATGGAAAGCTGAGTCAACCTTGAGCCAGTGAGACTCGAACTTCCAAACTGCAATCAGCCAGCAGTCAACAAAAGTAGCCTGCGGTACTGCATTCTAAACACTGCACCACCACAATTTGTGCTATTATTGTGGTATGATTATGTGGTACATATCGGTAGTCCTTTTCTTATAACTATAATTGAGACCAGAATTTCTGTTGATAAGTTAGGTGATTGTCTTACAACCTTTTTGCCATGGTTGTTAAGCAAATCACTGCAGTACTTAAGTTGAATCATGTGGTCATTACATGAATCTGGCTTCCTCCATTGACTTTGCTTGTCGGAAGCTGGCTGGGAAGGTTGTAAAATGGCAATCACATGACCCTGAGACACGAACAATACTGGTTGGCAAGCACCTGAATTTTGACCATATGACTGTGGGGATGCTGCAATGACTGTAAGGCAAGGACTGACAATTGTAAATAATTTTTTTCAATGTCATTGTAATTTCAAAGAGTTGCCAAACAAATAGTTGTAAGTTGAGGACCATGAGTATCCCCCACTCACTAGCAACAGATTAAAGTAAAAGAATTAAACTAAAAGAGATAACAGCATTTTCAACATGACCAATTCCATATAACATATGATGCACACACAAGAACAAGGAAGGAGAGGAATGAGGTACTCTACAATAGAAAAATTCTCAAATGGTCAGCATTAGACACTGAAATTATAAATAAACATCTTAGAATACCATCTCCTGTACTCCTCCACTTTACATGGTATGGCTAGAATGTCCTAAGAAGTCGACCTTATGAAACTAGGCACAGATTTAGCCTAGTGGGCAGAAGCAAAAGTGGTCAAAACCAGAAAGTAGCCATCTGTGCCCACCTTTTATTTCCTTTCTCAGTTTTCTTTCCACAAAATCAATACTGCTTGCATTATTGAATAGGAAGTGCTATACAAGCCTATGAAATGGCATTTTCCCATAGGTTTTTCTTTGCCAACTGATGATAAACCATAAAGTTATCAAGCAGAGAAAGATGTGCAGAAGAGAAAACAATTCATTTTGGTCACAACCTGGATAATCATTTTCAAAACAATGATTTAAAAATTTCTAGAAAGAATCCTCAATTGAATAATTCAACTTAAAGAGTTGAAAACAGGTTATTAGAAAAGTTTTATTACTGAAATGCAGCTCACATCTCTAGTAGGCATTGTTATTAAAACAAAATAAAAAAGACCAGTAGCATGACTTAGTCTTCAATATTTGAGTACAATACAAAAAGTGAGAGCCTTCTTGACAATACTATATTGAACTCCTCCAGTTCTTCTAATTTAATAAAATAAAAACCAACTGAATACAATTTCAGTTTCAGAATTCTCTTTTATGGCTTCTCACTTTCTCACATTTTAGAAGAAACATCATAAGATAATCAGAAAAAGATTACAAAACTTATCTACAAAAAGTTCCTGAATCTAACCACCACTTCAAACTAGATTATATCTTTATTTTAAAACATAATAATAATAATAATAATAATAATAATAATAATATAATGCACTAAAAGCTAAACAAACAGAACCCCTTAAACGAAATTGCACAACAGAGACTAAAAGACATCAAACGAAAAGGTTTTGCTGTCAAAAATGAAGATTACAACCAAGCTTTTGAGAAACAATTTCCACATTATACAACTAAATAAAATATGCTACTCATTTCAAAGAATTGCAGTGGGATAAAAGCTACTTTTGAAAAGTTCAAGAGGAAGTCAGGCAGATGCTATATTGGAAAATGCATGGATCTACTTTGCAAACTGCTAATTCTCATTTAGCAAAAAAACCAAACTCTTTTCTAACTACTGTACTGTATTATTCATAGAAATGGCAGCAGACATTAGTTTCACACAGAAAATATCCTGCTTACCATATCATTGAACTAAACAGCATGGATTTGAATCTGAAGAAGATCTGTATGAAAATTACATACTTTATTACAGATAATAGTAGATCTATGACTGTTTGCTTAATGACTGTTCCAAATTACAATTGACATATCCAGACCTACTTAAACATGTTTTCAGAATTATGACAGCTGCACACGACCCCAGGGTCATGTGATTACATTTTGGGCGCATGGCAACTGGCTCATTTTACAAATCCTTGTAGCAGTGTACAGTTGTGACCATGATTTGCTATGATTTTTCTTGGTTTCCAGTGTTTACTTCTGGTTTTTGGCAAAAAAAACAGCCACTGGGGAAAATGGATTCACTTAATGGTTGTTGTGTTTACTTAATGACTACCATGTTTGTCTAAAAACTAACATAACAACAATTGTAACTTTGAATCTGGTCACATAATGCCTTGAGTTGCAACCAAAATGATTTACAAACTTAATTCCATACTCAATTATGGTTGCATGTTGAGGATTATCTGTAGGTCATTTCCCCAAAAAAGCATTTCCTATTTTTCATGTTATACGGCAGCAAACTTCAGTTTATGTTTAGAATTCTGGTTCTGATGCACAATAGTTTAATAGATACCATGGAATGGAAAACAGTGAGGGGGTATGCAAAAGTTCATGTATTCATTTTTATTTTTTTCCTTTATCCTATAAAATTCCCAATTTATTTAATTTGATTTATATTTTACTTTTATTTTGTGCAACCCAAACCATCTGGCATAATACTCCCCCCTATTTTCCTCTGAACAATAACTGGATACATGAACTAAATTGAAAGAGAGTAACAGGCCCCAAATAGTCCAGGTCTAAGGGAGAACTAGAACTTGCAGCCTCCCAGCCTGTCAAACTGGGTAGAAAAAAGAAAAGAAAAAGAAAAATTAGGGACACAAAAGTATTATCCCAAACTTTTTACTACTGAAAAGTAATCTAGATTCTTCCATTTTACAAGACGGGATGGGAGGAACCTTTAACCACATTTTTTTTTGAAGAACTAATGGAGAAACTGCTTCATAGAGAAACATCAGCCTGATTCCTCCTTAAGGGAATAACAGCAATGTTTATTGCCCTTCTCACCCACAATCACAAATTAGGAGTATCAAATCAGCATTGAGCCCATTAGAATCAGAACCTTGATTCAGAAAAGTAATCCAGTTGAATAGTTCAAGATGAAATAGTTTGGAAAACTGATCTGATGAGAACTATTAGATCCTCTGTTCAATCCTGTTTTCTCAAAATCAAATTAGAAAAACCCATTTCTGCACATGTTCAGAAGCATAAAAATCATACGGATTAGAAATCTAATCAAACTGTTTTCAAGTTCAGTGCCCAAACTAAAGCTTCACATAGCTATAAAAACAACCTTCCTTTCAGGTCCAAAAACTTAGCCTTAGTTCTGCAAAAGTAAACCGTTAATTTTCTCAAAGCCAAAGATGCAAGTCTACCTATGGTTGTCCTCGACTTACACTTCATTTAGTGACTGACTGTTCAAAGTTAAACGGCACAGAAAAATGTGACTTATGACTGTTTTTCAAAGTTTTGACCTTTGCAGCATCTCCATGATAATGTGATCAAAATTCAGGCACTTGGCAAATGGTTCGTATTTATGACTGTTGCTGTGTACTAAGGTCATGTGATCCCCTTTTGCAACTTTCTGACAAGCAAAGTCAATGCAGAAGCCAGATTCAGTTAACAACCAGGTTACTAACTTATCAACTGCAATGTTTCACTTAACAACTGTGGCCAGATAGGTCATAAAATGGGGCAACATTCACTTAACAAATGTCTCACTTAACAACAGAAATGTTGGGATTAATTGTAATTATAAGTCAAGGACTGCCTCAATTCCTCGTGTTTCCCCAAAAGTAAGACCGGTCTTATTTTCTTTGGGCCCCAAAGTAAGCACTAAGGCTTATTTGGAGGGGTCTTATTTTTTTCCCATGTACAGGAGGCCCACTTCTTCTGCTTGCTCACATTGGGGCAGATGGCCGTGTGGCATGCCAGTGCCAGAGGCGCAAGGCAGGGAGGGTGAAGCTGCCCCACACGCCCTGCACCGGCTCAGAGCACCCGCAGCCAGGCCACCCATGCCCCGACACCTGCCTTGCCTCATGGCAGCAGCTCCAGCAGGACCCTGAGCGGCCCACTTCTGCTTGCTCACAGCTACAACAGAGCAGGAGGCCAAGTGATATGCTGGTGCCGCAGCCACGAGGCAAGGTGGGGGAGTGAAGCTGCCCCACGCGCCAGCTTACCTACACGGGCTCCTACTGCACATGACTGCTGGTGCTGTGAGGCCTGGCTTACCTGAGGTAAGTCAGTGTGGGGCACATTAGCATCTCCATCACCATCTCTCGCCTCGTGGCTGCAGCACAGCGATCAACCAGACAGAATGGGTAGGCGGCTGGCTGCCCAGGCTCTTAAGGTAGGATTTATTTTGGGGGTAGGTCTTATATTAGATGCATGCATAAAACACACTCGGGTTTATTTTTGTGTTAGGTCTTATTTTGGGGGAACTGGGGTTGTTTTTTTTTTAATGTAGTAGAAAGGCCATTCATTTCTATCTTCCATACTCTTGCGGGATAGGGGGAGGCAAACCTAATTCTCATATAAAAATAAATACTGATTTGGGGTATGGGGAATTAGAGCGCTAGTTGTCTTCAGTCTAATTTCTAGCTTTGACCACCTTGGAATTCATCCCTTTTTTTACTGCTGAGTCAATATCCTTTTAACCATCATGACCACCAAGCTCTGGACAAAGAGATAAACCTTGTCTTCAAAAGCATAACTCATGGAATAACTACCAAAAAGAAACTCTTCCTGTCTTGTTTTTTGCTCTGTCCTCTTACCACATTCACTTTTCTAACATCTTTGATCAGTATGAATAAGCACACATATGTTTCTCTACTCACTCATGGGAAGAAGGGCCATTTCACTGTTACACAGTTTGAAAAGTTCAGCACCAAGAAAGCCAGTTTTTTCCAGCATGGTCTAAAGATAACTCTCAGCAGAAAATTGGAGGTTCCCCAGAACCTCAGAATTTCCCCAGAAAATGGCATAGCTTTGAGAATAACTGAATATTTCAGTTTACACGAGTGTAGTCTTGGCAAAAAAAAATAATAAACCTGATCACTTCTGTATTGACCCACTTTTTAAATTAACATAACCTACCACACCAGAAGACCTTGTGAAAATACTTAATCTTTCTTTGTGGAAGAAAAGCAAATGCTAATGTGTACAGGCATGCTTGGGACTGCCATCATTACAAATTCCCCTAACTGCTTCGAAATAGGTTTGGAAAAATGTTTTGTCCTGTTTTATTACACAAAGAAAGCTTAAAAATCAAGGGTTCCAAAACCAGAAGAGTTGCAAATGCACTGAAAGTGGAAATTCAATACACAACCCACTGTTGTTGATAAAGCTTCTGCAGGAATGCTTTAAANGAATGCTTTAAAAATCCACCCAGTGAACTAGCTGTGAGAATCTCCATTTAGAAAATTTACCTTCTGCGTCTGAAAGCACATTGCAAAAAAGAATGGCGAAGTTTCAGGCTTGACCTGAATCATTCCGCTGATGCTGATGAAATCAAATATAAATCATTACTGAATCATAGCTATTGAGAGAGTGAATGACTATATCTCAACACATCTCATAGAATTATGCTGTTCACACAATCAGTCAGATATATAGAGTATATATAGATATATAGAGTATATTTAACATTTTTATCCACTTATGAATTCCTTCCCAAGAACTTGGGAGAGGGAGATGTAATCTTTATTATTAGTAATAGTATTTTTGACAAATACATGTTTTGTAACTATCTCCAACCAGGTGCTCTCCAAATATCTGGAGACGATAGTTCCTAAAATTTCCCATCCAGCAAGCCATTTTGAGATCCCAAACCTGCTTAGGGGGTTTGACTTATGATTGGCTTCGCACTTTGAGGGAAGACTTGTGCGACCCTGCTGCACAGAATTTTTAAAAGCTATGAATTTTAGGTTCAAAATGTGCTTTGATATTAAGATTATAATTGAATGAATGCTTTTTTTAACCATAAACTTAATGGAATTACTGGACATCACAAAAGAAATATGATGTGTGTGAATGGCATGTAGTTTTGAGAACAAAACTCTTTATACTTAAATCTATTAACTATGTTTTTTGATTATGCTATATCCTATATTTCATTCAAGGGCAACATATATATAATACTTCCCCTTTAATCCTTACAACAAAACTATTAAGAAAGTTATAGACCAATATTCTCCAATGTGCTTTGTGACTGAGCAGAGATATGAAAGTCTCAGTCAAATCAAGCACATCACATGAGTGCTTTAAAAATGCAAAAACCACACATACATTTCATAATGTCAAGAGGCTTCAATTCAAATAACATTGCATGACTTTTTCTACTGCAGGCATACAAACAAGGTGAATTCAGAGAAATACACAGTATGTTAATACAATTTCAATCATCCTGAGAGTTGACATTGAATTCCCAAAGAAGATTATTCCAATGAAAGCAAATATGCCTTTTGAAAAACGCTATATATACATTTTACAGGCAGAATTCTACTACATTTAATGTTTGCCTGTTGAAATTGCTGGAACAGTTTTAGCTCACACCCATTCTATCTGGCTTTATACCAGAAATGCGAACAATTCCTTCGGTAGAGGCTAAAATAGTTTTAATTGTGCTTTCTGTTCCATGCCAATAAAGCCTGGTTCCCCCACAGGAGAATATCAGGCAATAGAAACATTATTTAAAATGTTAATTGATGTAAATATATCACCTGGAGATACAGAACTCACTAACACAATTTGAGCTTTTGACACAATCTACATATATCTAACAAGGACTATTTCTCATTGCACATTAGGCAACTGTGCAATCAAACAGAAACTACTACTTGCACAGATGCAGAAGATCCAAGAAAAGTGCAACTCTCTCCAAAACATCTAACGCATATAAAACAGCTATCATTTCTTGTCACCTTGAGAAACCAATAAAGTGCTTTCTTATCTCAAAACAGCTCTTACAGACAAAAAATGAGCACATGTAACTCGACCACAGGCCCGCAAACCTTTCCCTTTTGTTATCACCTAGGCTCAGCTATCACAATCTTTGCTGCCTATATTACCCACAATGTTTCTTTAAATCAACTAGAGAATTTCAGAAAAAGACATGACTCTCCACCCTCAGTCCTTTTAAGTGTGTCACCAGCTATCATTAAAACACAGCTTATCTTTAGATCCGTATGGTGGCAGCAAGGAACAGAAAGGTTCAGTATTTTTCTAGAAAATATCTGAAACGCTTTTCCAGGTTAAAAACAAAAAAGGTATAACTTAGACCCCAAAGCAAAACTGTATCCTTGCCTTAAGAGAAATACCATAAGCATCTTAAGTCGAGAAGGAAAAAAATCAAGCAATCTGATTTCTTTGACATTCCACCTCCACTATGACCTGCTGCCCAATCGGTCTTCCAGTTATTTCGTACCTTGCGTGATTTCTCTTCTCCACGGTAGAACACATCAGCAATTTCTCCCAGGGAAGCAAAAAGCAGCTGTCTCTCCCGCAGCTACCTTACTCCAGAGCAATGAATGACTGCAGAGCGGGCTATAGCAAAGGAGGCACAGTAAGTAGCTCCAGGGCCAGCACAGCGCTTGCTTCTGTGTCTACAGAGGCTACTGCAGGGATGTCAATTCATCCCACATCACTGCTTGGGACCCGCCCTGGAGGAGGGAGCTAGCAAAACCAGACAGGATGCCAAAGGGGGGGAAATTAAGGGGAATGACTCGAGCTGAGATTACAAAGGGAGGTACAGGATTAATGGTGGGGCTCTCCGTTAGCTATTCCGCCTTTCTGATTGCTCTGCTCTACACATGTAGGTCAGAGCCAGGAATCACTTCAAGATGGATCTCGGGAATGTACAGACATCATTGGCTGCTGAGACAAGGGGGTGCAAATCCATGTCATCGGAGTTCTGTATAACCTGGAAAGTGGTCGTCTCATTCAAAATTAAGAGGGGCCCAAATCAGAGAGGTAAATTAATAAGATGGGGATTCATTCATATGGTCAAGTTTATTTCAAGTAAAGCTCAATTCTAAGCAACTTGAGAATCAGTAGTGCTGGGATAGAAGCCAGGAGAGTTTGAGTCCTAGCCTTCCCTTAGGGATGAATGGTGGCAGGATGTCTTTGGCCTACTCACTCTCAGTCTAGCCCACCTTCCAGAATTCTTCTTATGGGGAAAATAAGCGGTGGGAGCATTAGGTATGCATACTACTTGGACCTGACAAAAAATAGAGAGGGATAAACTGCTATTAAAATAAATGTCAAGAATACATCCAAACCATTATGGTTTGCAGCTATATGGAAGTTGTTTATCACAGCGTGCTGGCACTTCTTCACCTTCCCAATTAAGCCCCCAGGCTAATGACAGCCTCCCATTCAAATATTAATCTGATCTAACCTTTCCTTAGCTTCTGGGCCCTGTGCTCCTATTTTCTGGAATACATAGATTGATTTTTCTATATCTGGCTGGAAATCTTCAAGATAACTTGATTAAATATGCATTTAATTAAATATGAATGTCCCCATGAATAAAAATTTTGCCACAGGTTGAACTGAATGAATTAAGTTACACAAAGTGGCAGGATACACCATTGTGAATGATTTGAACAATGTGGTCCTGTTTCAAATAGTCACAAAATCAGTCCTGCACATTCAAATGCTTTGGAGTAGAAATACCTGTTTACACACACACACACTAAATTAGCCACTTCTATATCGTTCATACATACTGTACAATGTATATAACAACTGCCAAGTCTTATCAGGACAAAAATGCTTCGGTTTTCCAAGAATGCCAGGCAACTTGTTGCCTGGCAAGAAAATAACACTCAATATTTCCAAACTACAGGGTGGTAATCGTGAATAGCAGGCTGAGATTTTATATACGTATAAAATGCACCTGTAATATTTCACAATTTCGTTCAATTAGAATGAAAATATAACTTTATTTGGCCCTTTTTCTTTTCTCCATATTTAGCAGCAGCAAAAAAGAGATGGTTAGTTTTAAATGCTGCTGGAGGAAATACATTTCCCCAAAACAGGGCTTCCCGGGACAACATCCCAGGTCCTTTTTTTAAAAAAAGTTGAATAGCCTTTTTACATCTCTTTCTTTGCACAACCCTTCTGAATACTGGAAGCGGACAGGGCTAGTCAATGGCGAGGCACAAACCCTGTCCGTATATTTAAACGGCACCCACCTAGGTCTGAGTTCATGCCAGTTTCCCTAACCCGCACCCACCTAATTTCGAGGGGGGTCCCTGCAAAGGCGAAGGGCTCTAAAGAGGAAGGGTAAGACGAAAGGAAGGAGAGGAGCCCACCTGGTTTTAATTCGGCGTCCCGTTCGGCCGTCGGGATACCCCCTCGGCGGGGCCCTTTGCTTTTGAAGTTGCTCTGCGCTTGGCCGTTGCATTGTGACTCAGCGCCAGGGGGAGGAGAACTGAGGTGATCCCTCCGGCCAATCACAGGGCCTGCCTGGCCTCAGCCGAACACCCAGCTGGACAGGAAGGAGGCGGGTCGGCGAAATGTGAGGATTTGGGTGGCGCTTTTGGAATGTTGTTTGCCGGAGCCTTTCGGGCACGTGTCGTGTAAATGGCATTCACCCGGAGGCTGGCGTGAAAAACACGGCTGGGATCCTGCGAGGCGCTGGCTTAATGGGCAGGCGGAACCCTTTTTTTGTTTTTCGTTCTTTCCGTGTATGGATAGACAGATAGATGGATGGACGGAACGACGATGATAGATAGAGAGAGAGAGAGAGAGACAGACAGATGATAGATAGATAGATAGATAGATAGGATAGATTCAGATAGATAGATAGGCAGGCAGGCAGGCAGGCAGGCAGGCAGGCAGGAGGCAGGCCAGGCAGGCAGGCAGGCAGGCAGGCAGGGCAGGCAGGCAGGCAGGCAGGCAGGCAGGCAGGCAGGCAGGCAGAGCAGGCAGATGATAGATACACAGACAGATGATAGACAGTATGATAGATAGACAGAATGATAAATAAATAGATAGACAGACATAGATAGATAGATAGATAGATAAGATAGATAGACAGACAGACAGACAGACAGACAGACAGACGATAGATAGATAAATAGATAGATAGACAGCAGTGACAGATAGATAGATAGATAGATAGATAGATAGATAGATAGATAGATAGATAGATAGATATAGATAGATAGATAGATAGACGACAGACAGAGACAGACAGACAGACAGACAAAGATAGATAGATAGATAGATAGATAGATAGATAGATAGATTAGATAGATAGAATAGATAGATTAGGCAGGCAGGCAGGCAGGCAGGCAGGCAGGCAGGCAGATGTAGACAATGATAGATAGATGAGATAGATAGATAGATAGATAGATAGATAGATAGATAGATAGATAGATAGATGATAGACAGACAGACATGATAGATAGATAGATAGATAGATAGATAGATAGATTAGATAAGATAGATAGATAGGATAGATAGATGATAGACAGACATAGATAGATAGATAGATAGATAGATAGATAGATAGATAGATAGATAGATAAGATAGATAGGCAGGCAGGTGACAGACAGATGATAGATAGAAGATAGATAGACAGATGATAGATAGACAGACAGACAGATTGATAGATAGTGGACAGGCAGACGACAAGATAGATAGATAGACAGATGATAGATAGACAGATGATAGATATGATAGACAGATGATAGATAGATAGACAGGCACATGATAGATGGATAGATAGATAGATGATAGACTAGATTAGATAGATAGATAGAGATAGATAGATAGATAGATAGATAGATAGATAGAAAAAGAAGATAGACAGGCAGATGATAGAAAGATAGACAGATGATAGATAGATGGATAGATAGATAGATTAACAGACAGACCTACACATATAACACACACACATATATACAACACATAACATATAGTGTGTGTGTATCAGCAAACTACAACTTTTAAAAGCCACAACTACAATGACGTGGCATAATACCCGAAGGAAGGTGAACAGTATACATTATCAGAAAACAAACATATATTATATATATATATATATTTGTTTTTTAAGCTCTCGCGGGTACTTACATTTGTGCTGTTTAGCTTCCTTCGGGTATATATCCCACGTCATTGTAGTTCTGTTAAAGTTGTTAGCAACGTTTCAGCAGAATCTCATCTTTGCCATCATCAGGCATCCATACAGAAGCCTGATGAATGGCAGATGAGATTCTGCTGAAACGTTGCTACAACTTTAACAGAACTACAATGACGTGGGATATACCCGAAGGAAGCTTAAACAGCACAAATTATATATATATATATATATATATAATATATATTATATATTATATATATATATATATATATATATTTGTTTTCTGAGGTTTTGCGAGTATTTGTATGTGGATCTCTGGTTATTCGGGTTTTCTCCCGCGTAGAATTGGAAGTATTAGGCAACGTTTCGATGAAGTCCATTCATCATCTTCAGGCTTGTTTCTTCAGCTTCTGTGCTTCTCAGAGTAAGAAAGCTCTGAGAAGCACAGAGCTGAAGAAACAAGCCTGAAGATGATGAATGAGACTTCATCGAAACGTTGCCTAGATACTTCCAATTCTACGCGGAGAAAACCCGAATAACCAGAGATCCATACTATATATATATATATATATATGTTTTCGCGAGTATTTGTATGTGGATCTCTGGTTTATTCGGGTTTTCTCCCGCGTAGAATTGGAAGTATCCAGGCAACGTTCGATGAAGTCTCATTCATTATCTTCAGGCTTGTTTCTTTTGCTCTGTGCTTCTCAGAGTAATGTGAGCTTGCAGCTGCTTCTTTTAACTGCTAGTGGGGGTGTGACTTGATTGTGGTGAGGGCTTGGCTGTGTTCTGATTGGCTGGGGTGTGTTTCTCATTGGTTGGGTGTTTGGCTGTGTTTCTGTTTGGTAGGGGGGCTGGCTGTGTTCTGATTGGCTGGGGGTGTGTTCTGTTCAGGTGGGGGCTTGGTTGTGCTCAGGTTAGTCTTAGTCGCTGGGGATTTGAGCTGGTGAGCTGTGATCCTGTTGTTTTTGGCTTCGCGTTCGTGGTCGTGCCACATCTTCATGGTGGGTGTCAGTGTCGCTTCTTGTATGAGTCAGAGGGGTTTGAAGCGGGTAGTGGTGCAGCTGCGGTTACGGCTTCTGGTCCGTGCTCGTGTCTCATCTTCTGTGTGGGTGTGAGTCTTTTTTTCTACGTGGAAGTGTTGTGGTAGGCATCTTGTTGTGGGCACTCTGGGTCTGGTGTCATTCTTTCATGTTAGGTACTCGTTTATTAATGAGGGCAGGTTTCCAAAATGGTGGTGGGGGAGGTATCATCTCATTTATCATGCTGTGTGGGCGTTTTTCTATCTCTATGGCTTCTCTGATTATGTGTGTTGTTGAAGTGTTCGGTTTTGCAATAGGTTCTGGTATTTTTTAAAGTCAATTTCATGTCCTGTGGCTTTGAGGTGTTGGACCAGGGGAAGAGGTCAGTTCTTAGTAGGTCAACTAGCACATATGTAAGTACCCGCCTAGAACTTATATGTATAAGTTTTGTGGCTGTGATAGCCTGACCACATGCAAACTCAATACAGAAGGCTGATGATGGCAGATGAGATTCTGCTGAAACGTTGCTACACACTTTAAAAGCACAACTCCAAATGACGTGGAGATAATACCTGAAGGAAGCTGAACAGCATATATATATATATATATATATATATATATATATTATATATTATATATATATATTATATATATATATATATCAATATATATATATATTATATATATATAGCTTCCTTCGGGTATTAATCCACGTCATTTGTGCTTTTAAAGTTGTAGGCAGAGTTTCAGCAGAATCTCATCTGCTATATCAGGCTTTCTGTATTGAGTTTGTATGTGATATATATATATATATATAATATATATATATATGTATTGTATATGTTATATGTATATGTAAATATGTATATGTTATATTAATTACACACAATAATACATTACACAACATCACCACATACAACGAACATACATATATGGTATTTCAGCTTTGTTCGGGTATTTTTCCCACATCATTATAGGTTGTGCTTTTAAGTTTGTATCCCCCTGATTACCTCCAGCTCAAAACACATCCCAAGCCAGGCACCCATATGAAACCTAGCTTCCTAATAAAATGATAGCTGTCCATTTACTCGAGCGCCAAGCCGCCTAAAGCCTCCAATACACGTGAACACAATGCTTGGCCAGCCAATCAAGACACAAAGAAAGCCACAAAACGGACAGAAGATACTTAGAAACACCAATCAAACAGGAACACAGCAAACTCCAAAGATCAATAAACACAGGACCAAGGAGGGACTCCCACCAATTCAGGGATGAAGAAAAAAACCATTTCTGGCACAGCAGTAAGGCTAGCCCCAAAATTATAAACAGACAACGGCTGTGAAAGTCTGAACTCGCAGACGACACACAATACAAGAAGCCTGATGATGGCAGTTGAGATTCTGCCGAAACGTCGCTACAACTTGTTAAAAGCACACACTATAAATGAGGTGGGATGAAACAAAGCTGAATACCATACATGTAAGTACCCCACAAAAACTTAAGAAAACATATTTTACTATTTATTGTATGTACATGTTTCTCACAAATAAGGCTCCCTCCAAGCCCAACCCGAGAGGCTGCCCGAGCAATGATTGCGGCCCACCCGGTCGCGGACAGGGAGGCGAGGCGACAGCAGGCGCCACTTCCCTGGCCGGCGGGTTCTGGTGGAGAGAGCCAAAGCTGCCCGCCTTTTCCACGCCCACGCCACCCTGTTCTCCATCCCCACGCATCTCCAATCGCGCCCGCAAGCTCAAAACGCTGGCAGCAGCATTGCCATCGAGCACTCATTCGGGCTGGGGCTCAGCTCGGAGGGCGAGGAGACGCGACGCAGCCATGTGAGCTTTGATTGCCCATGGCCGCTGCAAGCGTTTGGAGCTGCCGCGCGCGTTTGAGAGTCGTGAGGCAATGGGGACAGGCTGGGCAGGGGGTTGGAAAGGACAGACAGATTCGGGCTCTCTCCGCCAGACCTGCCCAGCCAGGGAAGCGGCACTGCCGTGTCGGCCTCACCTCCTGTCGCGGACAGGCGGTGCTATCATTGCCTCGGCGCCTCTCAGGTTCTGGGCTTGAGCGGACTTGGGAAGGAAGCCAAGCTCAGGTTGGCCCAGCTCTTCGGTATGTCAAGGCGGCGTGCCACCGTGGCCTCACTTCCCAGCTCTGCCCAGCCCGCCTGGCATCTGGGTGTGGTCCTGGCGGGATGAGTGGAGGGCCTGGGTGGGCGAGGCGCTCACTGCTGGTTGAGAGCTCTGCTTGCTGGGCAGGAGGACCCGCCTGCCAGCTGCGCTGGGAAGGCCCCAGCAAAAGCCTTTCGGTAATCTGCCCGGACCCAGTGCAGGGATGGCGGCTGGGTGCTTCTTCTCCCGGGATGGGCTGATCCCTGCGCTGCAGCCCTTGGGAGATTTTGCCTGCCCCACGTGGGGTTGAGCTGGCCCGCGTTGGGCAGGGGAAGTGTCGTTTTTGAAAGAATTGGGCTTTGCCTTCGAAGGCAAGGGAAGGCAAGTGAACAGAATGCCTGAATAGCGAGTGTCCTCCGCCGGGCTCTGGCTGCAGGGAGGAGACTGGCTGGCCGCACATGGCTGTGCCAAACGCTTGCAGGTTGCTCTAAACGCCGCAGCAAGCACTGGGAGAAGGGTAAAGCAACGGCGGAAGGTCTCCCATACGGGGGAAGTGCCCCACCAACGCTGAGGTCAACGCAGGCAGCACCATAATCCGGGGAATGCAACAAAAGTACTTCCTAACGGCGCAGCCCCCACCATTCCCCCCCATTTCCATGTGTAATATAGGCCTTAATTTGGGGGGAGGGGCTTAATTTGATTTTATGCCTATAAAGCATGCTGGGACTTCCCATTGGGAGAGGCCGTATTGTTGGAGAAACACGGTATGTATATGTATATGTATATATATATATATGTATGTATGCATATATGTATATGTATATACACTCACACATACACACATATATACACCCATATACACAGGTTAGAAAGAGGTGATTTATTAACACTTCTAATACACAAAGAAAAGGGGAGGAGATAATGATAGAGCTAGTCAATTATAATGGGCTTATTTGCAGTGCCCTGGAGTGAAAAAAAAACATACTTTTAAAAATAGCAAATGAATTTCTCGATCCTTGGGGAGGTGTGGGAGGCATGCAGGCTTTTCCATTTCATAAAGGGTTATTCCCCGGTGAGAGTATAGAGAACGGCCTTGTTGAACCTGATCTGATAATCTGACAAGGCTTCTCTTCCGGTCGAGCATTAAAAACCCTGGTATTGTTGCTTGAGCAATCGCTGTCTTTAGTCTGATGTAAAAGGAAGCAACCCAAAGGCCTTTTTTGGATGATCTGGCTTCAGATGCTCCTAGAAAACTAACCTTGGTCAAAGCAGCAGTTTTAGATAAATTGGTTGAGTACCACCATAATGATAAAAACAAATGCAGAAGAATCGGTTCGCTCAAACATCTCTAGGTCAAAAGCAAGATAGAGGGGAAAAAGCTGCTCTTAATTTACAGTATTAGAAAACAACTGGGTGGATTATGAGAGAAAGCAATTCTCTCTTACAATTTATGCATTACCTGCTTCACAGAGTTNAAAACAACTGGGTGGATTATGAGAGAAAGCAATTCTCACTTACAATTTATGCATTACCTGCTTCACAGAGTTTTTGCTTATGATATGTTCAGGTGTACGTCAGAAAAGTTCTGTGTTTCACAACAGAAAAAATAGCTGCCTTTTAGGACACTCCCGTGAATATAATCCACTCTTGTAATTGGGTTCAGTAACTGGCAGGAGTAATAACACCCATCTATCAAAGAAACTAGGCCATGAACAGAGGTGCCCTTGACACAATCTCATTTGTTCCCAATGCCATCCGTCTGGTGAACTCACAAGATTTGTTTGTCTCGCCATGTACATATTTACATCTAAACTAGACTGTGTTGTTTCTCCATGTTGTATAATATATGTGGGCAAATGCATAACTTTGTATTTATTTATTTTGTCATGTGTATTAGAGGTGGAAAGCCTTTGAGAGCTGTATGCAACAAAATTTCATTTTAATGTATGCCGTTTGGTGTACATTCAAAATGACAATAAAGTTAGTCTAAGTCTATGTCATTCTCAATCTGTGGGATACGTCCACACCAGAGCCTCTGCCCCAGTGCCTAGGGGAAGTTTCTTTGTCTGCACGTACAATCAATTACTGATTTTTCCTGCTGTAAAAGTCATGGCCTCTCTAGGGTGAATCACTGGTTTTATATGTCCTTATTACATGAGACCATTCTTCTCTATCTTGATAGGATCACTAGAAGCTTCCTAAAATTGCAAGTGTCTGTTTCGGACCTGCTACAAGAGTCTGTGATTCAAGTTCATAATGACTAATGCCCAGTAAGAGGTCATACTGCCCATGCAGATGGAAATTGAAGTCCATTAAAACCTAGAAGACCACTGGTTTTGGAGGCGACTAGACTTTCTTGTTTTTCTTTGAAGACATTTTGCTTCTCATCCAAGAAGCTTCTTCAGCTCTGAAGCTTCTTGGATGAGAAGCAAAACCTCTTCAAAAAAAAATAAGGAAGTCCAGTTGCCTTCTGAAAAAAAAAGCACTTTTGGGACAACCTGGATGATAGAGAATCTCTATAGACACTGGTTTTGGCCTCCTCCACATTTGAGGTTTCATAGAATATTTCAGTCTTCACAGTAGAGATAGTTTCACCACATTCCTTGGACTTCCTGTATCATAATTCCAGCCTGCAGTTTAAAAATTTGAATATCTTGAAAATATGATACTGAGACAACACACTATGCCTGCTTATTCAGTTTAAGGTCTGTGCATGCACTTTATTTTAAGCATCACTCTGCACTTTTATTTTAAGTATCACTCTGACTACCCAGAATTCATGTTTACTTATTTGCCAAAAATACCTATTAAACCTTGATATATTAATACATTTTAGTAAGCATAACTCCAATTTAAAATTTTACTTTTCAACATGAATTACTTTTGGTGAATATACTTATTGCCCCAAATTACACTTTGGCAGTTCTAGCTCGATAGATTTGGTATAGCTCTGATCAACATGTTTTGTATGGTTCCAGCTGCTAAATCAGGAAAGTGGTTTCTCAATCTGATCCTTCCTGTTATTGATGGATTGCAGCAGCAGTAGAAGAAGAAACAAGTGAAAAAGCAACAAAACCTATTGCTGACATGTTATTGCAGGAAGAGAATGGGCAAGAATTGAGTGAACCCATTAAAAAAATCAGGATCTTAAGTAACATCCTACTAAGGTTCTGGGAATATTCATTTTCAAACCTTTGAGTTTTGAAACCTTTAGCAATTCAGCATTTGTAGCATGCATCATAACACTTTGTACAGGCAGTCCTCTACTTAGAAACATTTGTTTAGTGACTATTAGAAGTTACAGAAGCACTGAAAAAAGTGACTTATGTCTGCTTTTCACACTTGAGACCATTGAAGCAACCCCAGGGTCATGTGATCAAAATTCAGACAAATGACAGTTGCATTGTGCTGGGGTCATGTGATCACCATTTATAACCTTCCCAGCCAGCTTCCTACAAGAAAAAATCAATGGGAGAAACCAAATTCAATTAATGACCGCATGATACACTTAACAACTGTAACAAAAAAAATAAAATGGGGCAAAATTCACTTAATGGAAAATTTGGGCTCAGTTGTGGTTGTAAGTCAAGGACTACCATGTAACAATTTTCATATACAGGGTTTTGAAAAGCAACCTTGTCAATATATTGAAATACATAGCCAACCTTAGCTAAAATGGATACAAATTCACTTAGTTCTTCGCCCCTTCATAATTGGCCAATCCAGTTTCACTTGCAAATCATTTAAATTCAGAAAACGAATTCTATCTCCCACATACTTCCCAAAGCTATCTTGTTTATTGTAAAAATCAAAGAGGATGTATAAACAAATTTAAATACAGTAGCTCTCTCGCCTGATTCCTCAAGTGGGAATCTTAAGAAATAGTAGATATTCCTTAAGGCCCTGTCACACAGCACCAACGGATGGAAA
>BHFT01000995.1:0-26281 GCA_004320025.1 Laticauda laticaudata | reverse complement strand
GTGTGTGTGTGTATCTTTGGTTATTCGGGTTTTCTCCCGCATAAAATTGGAAGTATCTGGGCAACGTTTCAATGAAATCTCATTCATCATCTTAATCTTAAATTAAAATCTTAATTTTTTTACTCTCTTTCCACCCTTTCCTTTTTTCCCCACATAGAATTACTTGATCATTAAAGATGGCGTCTTCTTGCTCCCACCCTTCTTGTTCTTCAAGCATTTCTTGTTGTTCCTCATAGTTCAAGTTCTCCATTTCTAAAAATTTAAACATGAAGCCAAAAAACCCTCTTCCTTCTTGTGCAGCTTCTTTCAGTTTTTTAAGTTCCATGTTCAGTTCTTCCAAGAGTGATGTCATTTTAAACACTTTTAAACAACCACCCAATTGATTTTAGTCATTTAAATCCAATAATCAAAAGTCCAAAAATCACCAAGTAATCCAAATTGTACAAAACTGTTTCTTCTTGTTTCTTTTTTCCACTTCCTCTTCCTGGGGTTCTATTATCTTGTTACAAAGTCTCAGTTAGAATGTATTTTTTAGGTTTAAGTTTCACTGTTAATTCCTTTTACTTCCAGGTGGTCTCCTTCAATTTTCCTGATCCCACCCTTTTGTTTTTTCCTTTTCTCTCCTTTCCTTCTTTTAAAATTTTTTAAATATCCAAGAAATTTTTATTATCCCTTTGACATTTTATTTTCAGCCTCTTAGCTGTCAGTATGGGGAAGGAAAGAAAAAAAAAACCCAGATCTTTTCTCTTCACTCTCTCCTTCGCCACTTCAGAAATCTTCTTTGGGAACAATGTTTTTATAGTTCAAATACCAGGGTATCTTATGTTGTTACTTTTTCAGTTCAACCCAGTCAGTCAAAACTTTCTCTTCTTATCTTCCTCCTGCGCAATCTTTTCCGGTTGGGTTCTTTTTTTGAGGTGGCCATTTATGACCACCGCTGCAACTGTTTTTGGGAAAGGGAGTAATGGCCAGCTGGAGAGGTGAGATGCAGCTCTCTTCAACCCTGCTGACGGTCTCCCCCCCCTTCACCACCTCTGCGGGGTGGCTTAGCCCCAAATCCAGCTGGCTCTGGGTGCTCCAGTGGTGAGCATGGATCGAAACCATGCATGATCGCAGATTTTGGTCCATCGCTGAAGAAGCCCAAACTGGAAGCAAGATGGACTCCATTTTTATTGATAAAAACAATCCTGGAGACCATACTTAAAACTTTTTTTAAAAACTAAAACATTTTCTTTTTATTGCATTTTAATACAAGAGAATTCTAGTGTTTTTTGCGAGTTCTATTTTCTGATCTAGCGTATGTTGAAAATATTACACCAATCTTGAACATCTGGCAATGTTTTTCCTTACCTCCTCTTATACCAAGGAGAGTCAAGTTGGAGCAATTTTAAGTATATTTCTCATGTTTTGTTGTTTTCTGAGATGAGCTTACGGTTTGCTAAAAATCACTCCATAGTATGTTTTCTCTAAAGTTTTCTCTGTGGTCTTCTAGTATAATATATACAACAATACCATGCAAAATCAAAGTGGGGTTACTCTGAGTCTTCCTATTGCCTTTTTTCCCAGGACTGGGATTTCACATTCTTTCACTATTTTTTCCCTCTGCAGGTAACATCTTGCTTCTTATCTTTTCATTCTCAGTACACTATTCACCTGTTCACCCTGAGCACCTACCTATTGTAAAGACTGAGTAGATATGTGTGTCCTAATTGGCTATTTGCTGTTGATTGCAACAATGCTATCAAGGGTGGGATTCTACCAGTTCGCACCTATTCACTAGAACCATTTGTTAACATTCTAAGCAGTTCGGAGAATCAGTTATTAGAAGAAATTACTGGCCTAATCCTGTAAGGAAAGCAGAAAGGAAACATTCTGGTGTTGCTTACAGAAACTGCCTCTCTGTTAACTCTGTTAATTATGTTCTTGGCAGGACTAGACTTCCTGTCTCTGGAGTTTTTTTCCCCTCCTTTGCTGGTACTTTGCTTGTGTGAAGTGACCATTCAAAGTTACAATGGCACTGAAAAAGGTGACTTATGACCATTTTTNTCCCCACAGTCATGAGAGGCCAAGCGAGGAGATGTGTGCCTCAATGTGAGTGATATTGAGTTGGCCACGCCCAGCCAATAACAGGACCACCAAGCCATGCCCACCAACTTAACCATGCCCACACAATCGGTTGTTAAAAAATTTGAATCTCACCCCTAAATGCTAGTGATTGTAATTTATTTGTTTTAAAATCGTTGTATTGCGCACCCTGCTTGAGCATCCTCAGTACATGTACTCCTACAAAGATGAGAAGTTCAAACTATTTTCCAAAGCAGCAAAAGGCAAGATAAGAAACAATTGATGGAAACTAACCAGGGAGAAAAGCAACCTAAATCTAAGGAGAAATTTCCTAACAGTGAGAGCAATCAGTGGAGTAGCTTGCCCTCAGAAATTGTGGGGGCATCATCACTGGAGGCTTTCAAAAAGACACTGCACAACTATTTGTCTGAAATAGTACAGTATTTTCTGCTTGAGCAAGGGATTGGATTAGAAGACATCCAAAATCCTTTCCAACTCTATGTTCTAAAGAGTTACATATTACTGCTCATTAGAAATGAAAGAAATATTTAATGTACAAAATCAAAAATTTCTTTTTTTTCCTCATGAAACTTTGGGTCAGTACACTACTTGAACAAATTAAGATCACTTCTGTAACATGACCGGACTCAGTTGATATATCCTTGGAAGAGCCTAATTGTAATCTGATACAGTCATGGCGTAAATACTCTGTCAGAGTATATTCATGAACTGGAATTGAGCTCGGTAACAAGGTCAGCCAATGAATAGGAATAGCAACTAAATCAGCCAATGAGGACTATTTGGGAAACTGAAACTAGAAGTAGCCTAGGCTTGAAACTGAAACTAAACGTAGCCTAGGCATGGTTCTATGTTAAGCCCCTGTACCAACGGATGCAAAGAGGATGTAAAACATTTAAAAAAGCTTGCCATCCATTGGAAAACGCGATGCATCCATTGTGTACTCACTGCATAGGTGTTTCATACGCTCTATCCCTCGAGCATCCATCCACTGAGAGTTCATCTGCGCAAGAAGTTTGAGCTGCACAAAACTTTTTGAACGGATGAACTTTCCGTCGTGTATACATCGTTCGATATACATCCGCGACATATACAGGCAACAAACATTCTATGTCCGTTATCATCCGTTAAACGTCCGATGTATCATCTCGGCATCCTCTGGCCATCCTCGCAACTCATATCCGCTGCAGCTGAAAACGGAAAGAGGGAGGAAGCGAAAGGTACACGGAACGTCCACACAGCAGGGACGGGGACGTACGTAGTGGCAGTGAGGACCGACATGGCAGAGGAACGCTCACACAGCATAGTAACACGGAAAATAGAAAGGATTAAGCGGATGCATCTCGTATATAAAGGATTAAAACGGAACAAAACGTTTTGTATCTGGGATGTATCTCGGATATTTAGGATGTCTGCAGTATGTCTAGAGTATGTAGAAGGACACCTAGCGGACAACTGATATTTCCTATAAAAAGGGGGAAGAATCACCTGGATCTCAGTATGAGTCGAGCAGCCCTCGTGTGGTGTACAGATTCTTCCACCCTTGGTCTTTGGTCTTCCACATCTCCATTGTTCTCCACCATGGATCATGACACAGTCCGTATGGTAGCTGTGATCATTCATATCACCAGAACCAAACCCTGTTCAGACTGTTTCACCTTTTATACACAAGGAGAAGAAGGAGACGTCCAAGAGCTGTGTGGGTCCAAGGATGGATCATAAGAAGAATGGAGTTTGGAATGTATGATCAGTTGATGGTGGAGCTGAGGAATGTAAGACCGCTCATGCATTCCAGACTTCATGAGGATGCCACCAGCCATGTTTGACGAACTTGTACAACATCTGGACCCAGGTTGACCAAGCCGAGCACCAACTTCCATCCCAACCTGGACCCTGGACTGAAAGTGGCACTGACTCTGCGCCACCTGGCCTCTGGAACCACATACAAAAACATGCAGTATGCGTGGGAGGGTGCCAACACAACACCATCAAGCAAAGTGGTCAGAGAAGTGGTGCAGGCCATCATCGAAGAATACATGGAGGAGCCTCAAGTGCCCACCACTGAAGAAGGCTGGAGGAAACTGTGCAGAAGAGTAGTCAGAAGTGGAACTTTCCCCACACTGTGTGAGCCATAGATGGGAAGCACGTGGCTGCAAAGCTCCAGCCAACTCAGGGTCCACTTATTTCAACTACAAGGGCTTCTTCAGTATAATCCTCTTTGCCCTTGGTTGATGCTGACTACAAGTTCTTGTACATCAATGCTTCAGGAAATGGGTCAGCTTTCAGATAGCCAGGTATACAATGCCAGTGATTCTCAAGGATGGGCTGGAAGCAACCTCATTATGGTTTCCAGATCCAGACCCCTACCCCAATGACACAAAGCATGGGCCTTACTTCATCATGGGGGATGACGCCTTCTCCTCAAGAACCTACCTCATGAAGCCCTACACTTCCAGATTACCTCACCCGTGAAGAGAGGATCTTCACACTACAGGCTGTCCAGAGCAAGACAGGTGGTGGAGAACACCTTTGGCGTCCTGGCCAACAGGTTCCAGGTACTTCTCACCACCATGCAGCAATCACCCCAAGACCGGTGAGGACATCCATGGAAGCTTGCTGCATCCTGCACATCTCATGCCACCCTGCTACCCAGTGTTTGCAGAACAGACTTGTGGACTACCAACAAGGGAATTGGGGACATGGAGCCTGGTGAATGAGGCAAAGGAAAGACACCCTGAAAGACACTGTGGATGTACAACGGCCCCAACAAGCTTCACATGAAGGGAAGAAGCAATGGAACTACTGAGAAACTGGGTGCAACTCCCCAGCTTGGACAGGGGATGGCTAAGACAAGGATGATAATGATTAATGGATGCTTCTCTTGAGCCTGTCTCATCACACTGATGAGATATGTGCCATGTATGTTGAGTGGTCCTACAAATGAATGGGCATTAATAAAGAGCCTTGTTTATGTTGAAATGTGTTGATCAATGAATAAATTGTTTATTGATAATAAGTCCATATGTGTGGCAGCTGGGAGGGTGGACCATAACAGTCCAACTATGCTGGCACTGGAGGTTTATCTATCCCACAGCTATCCTTATCTATCGCAAAACTATCCTTATCTATCCATAAGCATGCAAAGGCTTAACCATTTGTTCAAGGTTTTCACCAACACTTTATGAAGTAAAAAACTGAACCAAGTGTCTCAAGCAAAGATAACCTTTATTAACTGTCTATAGTAAACTTATATGACTTTCTTAAAAAAGCAAAATGAACCAAGTAAAGTGTCTTAAAGCAAAGATAAGAAGTGACAAGTAATAACTCAGTCTCTCACACTATTCTCAGTCACTCTGAGTCATGTCCATGTCTCAGCTGTCAAAGCGGCCAGGGACTGTGGAGGTGGCTGTGGCTTGAGTGCTGGTCTGAGGCACCATTGGGGTGCTTGGCCCGGAAGATACAACAGGGGATGTGTGTTCGGGAGCTCTCAGAGAGCTGACTCGTCATCCATGAGGTTGAGGAGCCCTTCATTCAAGTACCTGGGATGTCAGGCACAAGACTGATGACAGATTGTCTGTTAGGACTTGGCTGTGGGGGGAGGAAGGAGGAGTGTAGTAGGGCTGTCTGGCCTGCAGCTGGGCGAGGTGTGGCATCTGTGGTGTGCGATGAACCTGGGCCTGGACTGGGAAGGTCTGCTTCTGCTGTGGGAAGTCCTGGTAGTCGTAGCCTTGGTAGGTGAGAGGCTGCTGAATGCCGTGGAAGGGCTGTGACATGGCCTGGGGTGGAGGAGCAGTCCTGGACTGGTAGGAGCAGTTTCAGCTGGGCCTTGAGGGTTGTGCAGAAGCGCTGTTATCTTCTCCTTCATCACCTGGTACTGGGCCTCGGGCATATCCTCAGGTGTGGCTCATGTAGGTGATGAAGGTGTGGCGGCTGAAGGATCCTCTGTCCAAGTGGACAGCTGAGAGAGAAGTTCTGTGCTGGTCTTCATTGTGTCCCTGATCTCCAACAGGACAGTGTGGCTCTGGTCCTGTAATCTGTCTCTCTGCCTGCATCCTGTGGAGCTGGGGCTGGGGTGGGGGTGCGTTGGTCTCTGGTGGCTGCTGTTTTTTCCTCCATTTGTGACATGGGATCCTCCAAGTCTGGCAGCATGGGGAGTGCAGCTGTCGGGGGGGTCTCTGCCTGTGGGCCCTCCAAAGACACCTGCCTGGAAAGTGTAGCTGGCCTCTGGCTGGAAGAGGACTGGCTGTCTGTGGGTTGTCTGAGGGAGAGGGTTGTCAGAGGGCTGCTCCTCGGTGGCGGACCTCACCCTCCAGGAAGCTGCACTTGGCCATGACGTACATCTCCAGTCAGTGAGCTTGAGAGTGGCCTGCCAAGATTTTTGTGAGGTGTAGCTTGCCATACCAGGTGTGCATGTGCTTCCACCATCCCAGGAGTACATCTGCAGTGTAGCCCAGGTCCTCTGCCTTGTCCTCCCAAGCTGCCTGTTCTTCTTGATGCCGTGCTAGAGTCTGTGCCCTTTCTCCAGAGGTACTCGTTCTCCTCAGACATTCCAGCACCTCCTCCTCATGCTCCTGCGGAAATGGTGTATACTGTTTCTCTCTTCCCTTCTCCTTCCCTTACCTCTTCCTCCTTCTGCAGGGGCTGAACAGGGCCTTTCAGGGGCTTGAGCACAGGGCCTTCAGCAGCAGGGCTTGAGGGCCTTGGGGCTGGTCCATCACAGAAGCAGTAGCAGCAGCAGCAGCAGCAGCAGCAGTAGCAGCACCAGCAGCACCACAGTAGCAGCACCAACAGCACCAGCAGCAGGAAGAAGCACCAGCAGTGGCACCAGCACCAGCAGCACCACCAGTAGCAGCAGCAGCAGCAGCAGCTTCTCAGAGTCAGTGCCAGGGGGTGGGATGCTGGTTCTGTCCTTCTTGCCAGGGCTGGAACGAGTAGGCACCGGCTTCCTCTTCTTCCCTGACTGACAAACCATGGTGTTCTTTGAAGATGTATGTGGCTGCGATATCTGCTATTCCTGCATTAGATGGGCACCTCATGATAGGGAGCGAAAGGAGAAAGAAACGACAGGAGATGAAGTTTCTCGGGATGAGTGCGCCCAGAATGTCTGGGTACTGACTCTTTTATTATGCTCATTCAAAAGGGGGTGATTGTTTATCAGAGCCTAGGTCAAGCCAGGTCAGACAAAATACACATGATTTTAATTAGACTCAAGATAAGGCAAAATTCCAGGTCAGACAGGATCGCAAGATTAAAATTCAATCAGGATATTCCTGCTTACAAAGCTGCATGCTAGACTATAAATCACAAGGTGAATAAGATATTTCTACAGATGTTTAACTCCTTGTCCCTGTACGCTGTCCTGCAAAAGGTCACTGAGGAGACAGAAGCTCAATGATTATACGTGAGTGATACAATGTTGCAAATGCCTGAACAATACATAGTTGCAATGATACACAGTTGCAAACATATGAATGATATATAATTACTACATGTGGCAGCACGTCTTTCCTCTGAATGCTGACTGCGTGCGAGCTGCATCCTTTTATATCTGCGGAGCTGATGCAATTCATACTCCCCGCATGCACAGTGAACGCTTTGCATCCGATATACATCCGCACGGCATCCGCTTTGCTTCCTATAGGCGTCCGTGATGCATCCATGTCATCCGCTATGTATCCGCAGCTATGCATCCGCTTCGCAATTCTCCCCCGGAAGCCCTTCAGATGTGTCATCCGCTTCCATCCACTGTCATCCACTCGGCTTCCTATGAACATCTGTTTAACATCCCCGCTACGTACTACCCCTGTCCGTTCTTTTCCATTGTTTTCTGTTCTGTTTGTGCAAATTTGGGGCACAGCGGATGACAACAGATGGAGCCACCCCCGAAATTTTGCTCGTCCGCTGTTTCCTTTATGCATACATTTTGTGTCCGTCGGCCAGTGGGACCTAGCCTTTAAACTCTGCAATTCTGTAGCTATGTTTGAGCTCAGAATCTGTCTATTGAAAACGAAACTAACTTGCTTGCTTGCTGAAGACAGGAGCTCTGCTCTGAACTACAACATGTTTCTGTTTGAGTTTGCTCCATGTTGGAGAAATCTACAACTGGTTTGTAGAATCTACTGATGTTTATAAAGATGTTAAATGAATCATCATCCAACTGTGTTTATTTTTCTGGCACTGTATTATCGCTACATAACTCTCAAAATACTCTCATTCCCCTTCCTTTTTTTCCTTTTCTTCATTTATTTCTTTATTTTCATTCAGTGTTAGTGGGAAAGGAGAGTTTGAACAATAGCTACCTGATACATGGAATAGTTCAGGTCTCAAGGCTTTCATCTGTTCTTTTAAAGATCTACATGACATTGCTTGGTAATATCATCAATCCATGGAATGCAGTACAATCAATTATATAATCTCTACTCTAAGCCAGTCAGGAGATACTGTGTCAATGCTGGCTAATTACCTGGAGATTTAAGGGAAGGAACTAGTTTTGACTCAATTCTAGCAAGACGGAGTGACTTTGGGATTTTAGCCTCCACTTCACTTCCTCCCTGATAACATTTCATCTCTGATTCTGGACAGACATTCCTTCGGGCTGAATTGGTACACAATTTGAGGATCCTCCTAGAGGAATAAGTGGCAGCTATGTGTTGGAGCACCGTTGTACAGATCCAAGTTGTATGCCAATAGTATACTTTCTTGGACCAGGAGGCCTTCCTTGTTCATAGTCATTCACACCTTAGTCACTCCCTGTTTGGACTATTGCAATGTGTTTTACAAGGGGCTGTCCTTGAAGACCCATCAGAAGTTACAACTTGCCCAGAATACTGTGGCATGCCGTTTGTTGTATTTGTATGTTTGCCCATGTTACTCCTTTTTTGCATAAACTGCACTGGCTCTCAGCTTCCAGGTTCAATTCAAAGTGCTAATTATCATCTTTAAGATCCTCCACAACAAAGAGATATCTTTGTTATTTGTGGGACTGTATCTCCCAAAGAATATCTGTCCATCCCATGAGATCAGACAGGTAAGCATACTCTAGATCCCTTCCCTGAAGTGTTGCTGCCTAATGGGCATTGAAAGTGTGGCTGCACCTACTGTCAACTCAAAAAGATTTCTCTGGTCTTTTAGAGTTGACACAGAAAGGGAGTGAGAGAAGTAGTGCATTCCTTAAATGCTTCATAGATAATTGCTGGGTGGCTGAAGCTTCTGGTGTGCAAGATTATTACTGCAGAGCATGATTGATGACTCTTGGCTATGGATGTGTCCCACTGGAGAATATATATCCAGGGGGTGGGGGAAGACCAGGGTCAAGAGAGAAATGAATGATGTGTCTCAGAGTCGGCTGCACCCAGGGAGCACCGGCATGATCACTCCTAATAAATCTTGTTTTCTTTTAACTCTGAGAGATGGGGCTAGAGACTCATTGCTTTGAATGGGAGTGGATGCCTGAGTGCTTGTGGATCATTCTCCCTGTGATGATTTGGAATGAAAGAAGGGAGGGAAAACAGTCCCTTTTTGAAGGCTGTCAAGACCTGCTTTTTACAGAGGCAACAGGACAAGACAGGACGAGACAGGATGAATGGCATCCAATGGCATGGATGAGAGTCATGGGAGCTTCCTGCAGGGCATCCTAAGGGGATGATTAAGGAGCAGAGTTTTTGGTTTTGTTGATTGTTCTCCTGGTTTATTTTTATGGCTGTTTTACAGTTATTGATTTTACTGCTGTTATGAGCCACCTAGAGTTGCTAACAATGGGAGTCAATAAAAATCTTTTAAATCAGTAAAATGGAGTAAAATGAGACCATTCATTGGAAGCAGTGGTAATGAAGCTAAAATGGAGATACTTGGGATACAAAGCGCAAAGCCGAAAGCTAAAGGAAATGACATGAAATTTGAATAAAGACAATTTAAAAAAATAAAGTCCATCAGAAGACAAGACTGAGAACATAAGCAGGACCTTTTACAAGAACTGGAGATGCCCACAGGATATAAAGCAGCTTTTGAAACATTAACACATTGCCTGAAACAGAGTTAAGCTACTCTTTGGCAATGTTCCTTATTGTTTTGCTTTCAGACAAAATTAACTCAGGGATTTAATTCAGAACTGTCAGCATCAAAAAGTAAATCTTAACTAATTTCATTGAAGGCATTTTTCTGATTTTATTATCATTCATCCAGACCTTGGGGCAGGAAATGACAAACTCAACAAAATTATATTAGAGGGAAGCAACATTTGAGACTTAAGGTTAATGATTCTCAAATGTTTATCTCTGCCCAGAGTTACATTCTCTAAATATTCACCTAATGATAGTTCCCGCTGAGTCTATTACGATATATATATATACATACATACATACACACACACACACATACACACACACACACACACACAGGCTATTTAGTGAAGATGTTAGCTGACTATAAAAAAAGCAAACACACTGAAAATGCATCTAATTTAGGAAAATGATTTGATTTGTTTTTTCCAAATCTATATAATATTAACTCAGTTGGATATTGTGAGGATATACATTTATGATCGTCTGAATCTATGAATATTTAATATAGTTGCTGTTGAAACATTACTAGGCAAAAAATAAAAGTTAATGCTATTTTAGGAATATTTCATAGGAAATAAATCCAACAGAATAAAATGAGAATAATTTCCAAGTGAACATCCCTAGAATTATTCTGTTCAAGAAGTAAAAGCAAATAATATTTGCTGACAGATACTACATTATTTAAAGAGTTTTTTAAACTGCTTTTCATGATAGATTATACAGAAAGGGAAGTTTACAATATGATAATTGATTGTTTGATTGATTATGCACCATCAAGTTAGTGTTAGCTCTTAACAAGCATATAGATAGCTCCTCTCCAGAATGTTCCATTCCCAATTTGGTCCTTCAAATCTTCTAATGGCATACTCATTCCCACATAATTAAGTCCATCTGCTGTACTGCTGGTTATCCTCTTCTTTCCTAACACTGGAGCCTTTTCTAGAGAGTTGAGCTTTCACATAACATTTCTATGGTTGGATAATTTGAGCCTGATATTTGTGCCTCCAGTGAGAAATAAAGATTAATTCATTTGATCCATTTGTTGGATGCATATGCATGGGGGAGGGAGAGAAAAAGAGAGAAATTGTGAGATGGATTGTTATTCTGTTATTCTGCAAGACTAGGAACAATGTTTTATATGAATAAAGCTTGTCACTGAATTTTCCGTCCTATTCTCTTTACCAGACTTAGTCCCCAGTCTTACCAATATCTTCCCATTTTAGCCCATTGCAAAGATAAATGATCTGAACATTTTCTTACGAAGTAGAAAGTCTTGTTCATCATGCTTATTCTTATTATATTTTAAAATTACAAAACAATGTTTAAACAAAACATTGTGTTATAATTATTTTGTAAATAGAATGATTAGTTACATTGACTAGTTAAATACTGAAAGCACAGGACTTTGAAATCCCACTAAATGCCATAAGCTTGGTGAGTATAATTTACTGCTTAAGTGGAATTGATGTAATGTGTACTCAAGTACACTTAATTTTCTATGGACTGAACACACTGTTAGTAATTACCTTGTATTATTATAAAAGCACTTGCTGGGATTTATAAGTGAAGAGCCGATAATCATTTTGTGTGGTTTTTTTTTTTAAACACAATAGTAGATCTGATGATAAATAGTATTTCATTGCTATATATTTCATTGCATAGACCTAATATCAGCCTAAGAAGAATATATATGTCAATAGAAATCTAAAAGCATATAAAGAGAACTTTTGTCAACAAAAGTTAACTTTATTCAAATACCACTCACTTCTGTCTGGCTTGTTACAATTGAATTATGTCATTCTGTTGAGATTCACAGTGCTGGAAAAATGATCTTTAAGCAAGGAGAAATAGTTTCAGAATAATTCCAGTTGAAATAACAGAAATATAGACAGCTATTATAAAGAACTTTCAGTAAGATATTTGATGCATGTTTACACCATTAATTTAGAGTAGAAGGGGCGATGGAGGGAGAGGTCAGATATAATTTGACCACTTAGAATTTATATGGAGTGCCTCCACTGATGCTTCAGATCAGGGTGAAGGAAGTTTGGAGTTAGGCATCATCTGGTAATAATGATTCAAAGAAAGATTGGAGAGTGATGTATGTAAGTTCAGAAATCAAGCTGGAAATTTTATGTTTTTATGTTTTGTTTGTATGTTTGTTGTTAAAAATAAAAACTTTGTTTAAAAAAAAAAGAAATCAAGTTGGAAATTTAATTTACTGATAGTTAAGAACGTTATATTGTTAAATTTATTTTAACATTTATCCATAAGATGTTTATTTATTTACACTGGTGTACATTATATTTATTTACAATATTGTGTCTATAGACTGACCCAATGAAAAGAACTTTAGGCAGAAAGGCTAAATTATTTTAAGCACCAGACTACATTGACTGGATTTTTAATCTGTTCTTTTTAATTTGTTTAAGTTTATTGATTCATTTTTAATTTTTCCTTCATTTATTTTAATTTTGCAAAATAATACCCAGTCATTTCATTTCATGGCAGAGACAAGTAGTTGTGGTACAGTATTCGATATTGTAGATCACAGTGTATGAAAAAGTAAATAAAATTGTATTCTAGGCATATAAGTAATTTATGATAAAGGCCTTTATGATCCCTTACTTATGAAAACAATAAATTCCTCCAAATCAATATTCCCTTTCTTGAGCTATTCTTGTGAATAAATATTATTGAAAAAATAATTTCATGAGACACTTCTCATTGTGTTCATTCACCAGATTATCCAAAAGAAAACTTGGCGTGTTAGTATCAGGATCACAAGTCAAAGAGAGAGTGAATAAGCAGATAGATCTGAAATCTGATTGGATTTAAAAAAAACACCAACAAAGGTTTTCTGAGATATCAGCACTTTTTTATATTTTAGGAGGAGGAGGAGGATATAAATTGGAATCTTACAATGACTCACTTTACAGCAAATTCCACTGAAATTGGAATGTTCATCCTCCATCAACATGAAGAATGATTACAACACTTGGGTTTCTTGAAAAGAGCAAACTTGTTTCCCAAAGACCAAGGTATGCAATAGTTTTGTTTGCATGCCCACCACACATTTTCAATATATTCACTGACTTAAATATATTGTTCCTTATAGATGAAGGCCATCAAAAGGCTCATTGTATGAGACTGGATGAGACTGGACTCTGTTTAAAACCTTTAGCCTTCTTAGAAAATCATTTTAATTAAGTCCCAGCAGCAGTTCTATCCATTTGCATTCCTGAGACTAATGTCGACTGCTGAATAATTTAAGGTATGGAGAACACCTCTGTTCTGTATATAAAATAGTAGACTCCTAATACAGGATTCTGATTGGCTAAAAAAACCTAAATGGGGATTGGTTCATTGGTTCAATAGGAACCATCAACGAAGCTGCTCAAAAGACGGCGAAAAAACCTAAATATACCTTGTCAATGGTCTACAATGCCGGCAGGGAAATCCCTTATATAAAAAGGCTTGACCACAGGCTTCTGAATGTTCCCTGTTTACTCAACTGCTGCTAAATTAATAGAATTGACTTTGTTATGTTGGAACCCGGTGGCTACCTTTGTCGTTTCTTCCGGACGGAACACATGGCGGACGGCGTAGGTGATCTCTAAAACGCAAAGAGACCGAGCACGCCAGGCAACAAAGAAAAACAAGACGCATAGAACAATCGGTAGAAATCAATGCCTGACCACCCAGCCACCCTTCTAATCCCAGATTGAGAGGATTGGGCGCTAATCCTACGTAGGACCCATTTCACAGAATGTATTGGTAATAGTAACGGAGATGGAAAGAATTCAGACCAGCGGTAAGAGAGCTGTTTTTCTTGTACACACTGCAGGCCCACAATCTTTCAAAAAGGAAATGTTGCGAGCCAGATGTGCCTGCTTGGACAGGGCCAAAGTACAAGCCAACTGAGCGACGTGGTGCAATTTATAAGGCACACGTATAGATACATGAGAGATGGCCGGACCATCTGATGCTCCAAGAGGATCAAGCCTCCTCCGTGTCAAAAACTTGAAAGGGGAGACGATGATTTTCCGAAGATTGCAGAGAAGTGCGAGCATCGCGTTTTGCGCCGCTCCGACAAATAGGGCCAAGTGATTCATTTGATGTGAGCGATGGGATCGTTCAATCACTGGAGTTTAGGAGGACTCTACTGTTACAGAGCAAGCTGACTAAATAAATCCCCAATATAAACCATAAGCCGTAAGCCAATCGCAGAAGCCGGACAAAGCACGCTGAGAGCCAACAGAAAACATCGCGGCGTCAAAATGAAACAGTGGATGCAAACACGAACAAAGCTGAAACGAATCCCTGGGCCAATGGAAGAAACAATTTCCCCCACCCACTCACCACGAGGAAGTTTGACGAGACGTCAGAATCACTGGGGAAGGAAGACCGACACAAAGTCCACCGCGCTTATACGCCAACCAAAAATAAGGGCACAAAAAAAAGGACATTGCCGGAATGCACTGTGCGGAGGAAAACCATCTCGGGCCGACTGCAGATTTCTCGATGCCATTTTTCAAGAGCTTGCAAGAATAAAGAGGGCATATCGAGAAAGTCTGCAGGAATAAAAAATTACAGCCCAAAACAGGACGCAGCCAACTCCCAATGCGCAACAAGCTTGAGCCAAAACAACACAGATAAGTGGTGCAGCGGACACAACGAGCCCACTAACGGATGAGAAAATACACTTAAGACTTGCAACTATCAGGAAGCGCTCAGACGGGGAAAGCGGAAGAAAGTAAACAATATTTGTATAAGAATAAGGCAAGGCAACCCCTGCGAAATGGACGGTAGACTCTTGAGGTCTTTCTATTCAATGTATCATGGAACACCAGGCTCAAACAAAATGTAGTCTCAGATATCTCAAACTCAAACAACTCCAGAGACAGTAAGAAAATTAACCCTGAAGGAACTATCCTAATGGAAACTCGAATTCCCTGTAAGTAAGGCTAGGACCTTCGAGTTGCCTACAAAAACATGTCGAAAGTACTTACCATTGACATTATAGTGGATCGACCGACCACCAAGTCTCCGGGGCATCGAATGAGTGTCGCACCTATGGGATCGGTTATGGATGACACGGAAGTAGACTGACCGGCAGTGGCCGCAATCCGCACTGGAAAGAAAACCTAGATCCTTAGAGGTTTTCCAGGAACGACTTCGACTGCTCCCTAGGCAGGGTAGTGCGGGGCTCCCAATTTCTATTACGTCCTAGATCCCCCAGAGTAAACACCCTAAAGACTAAACGCCAGACGAGTTCCTTGCTTCTCGAAAGCATAAAGATAGAGGAACAACAAAATAAATTAATAGAACCAAGGGTTTTTAGAGACCTGTTGAACCATCTAAATGTGAGAACACGTCCTCTGATCGTTGAACACCCAAAGATTAAACCAGCTTATCGGGTCAGTTTTCGACAATTGTAGTGCTCGCTACCAAGTTCTACCTCCTAACCACGCGCATACCCAGTGTATTAGGCCCTGCATTGAACTAGAGTGGCTCCGGTGCCAGTCATGACAACACTTATTACATTCTTGTGGGAGGAAAAAGTTTTCGCTAACTAGATCTTAAGCACAGCTTACCAACAACTCCCAGCTAGAACCCGATTAACGGCTAGAGTAAGCACAGAACAATAAGTGTACCCACAAAGAGGGACAGTCAAAATGCAACGGACTCCAATTTGGAGTGAGTGTCAGCCCCAGGGCATTTTCCAGCAGCCTCATTGGAACGCCTATTGAATGGTATAAAATGGGGTCGTACCCATACTCGACAGAACGTTGGCCTGAATTGTTCGGCGCAAGATTGCGATCCCCAGCTAAAAAAAAAGAAAAAGATTCGTAACTAATCTAAATTCCAGCAGAATCTGCGCCAAATAAGCTAAAAAAAAGAAAAATTGAACTGTTTAGATGACTGAGGTGCAGGTCGAATTCCTGGGCTACTTTAGATAGACTCGGCATAGGCGTTAACACTACTGCAAAAAAGTCAAAGCTATTTTAAACGCACCATGAACCAAGGACAAAACTTGGACAGACTGCACCGGCCATTTCTCTAGGACAGATCATAAAGCTTGTGTAACGATGTTCCTAGCCCACATCAAGGCGAAGAATACGGAGACCATTACACCAAATTACTGGATAAAAAAACAATTTGGAGCTTGGCGACGTTATAGTACGAAAAGAACAGCCTTCCAAAATTAAAAAACTATATGATACAATGCAACAACACCATTCTTAGTTCTCAGTTATAGTGAGACACGACTTTGCCATGAGTGGTGAACCTGGCAGAGCCCTCCGCCACCGTTTGAGAGTGCTAGGTGCCTGCCTGACCGAACCTCAATTTTTGGCCAGATCTGGACGAGTGATGACGTCCAGGCCCATCGCATACTATTCAAGAGACTCTGTCTAAGAACTGAATGTAGATTATAGTTCAAAGTGCGACAAGACAGCCCTGGCCAATCGTCAGCGCGAGTGAACGCTTCCACGAATCATCTATATGGAAGAGAACATACTGTTTGATCAGTAACGGAACCAATTAAACACTTTACTGGGATGTGTTGGCCGGGAGACACAAGTCCGACAACCTGAACATTTTTGTCCCCTGAGGATGCAAATTAATTCCCTGCGGAATACGATGCAGATCTCGTAATGACGAGAGTTCCTAGGCATAACACTCTTATGGATCACACTCTCGACACCATACGTGAACCCAAACATCACAATTTTCCCACAGACGACGCGTTGAACAGGAGCACCCCAAATTACGAATATAGAGGGAAGACCCCTTGCGCACCGATTATGAACAACCTTGCAATTAGAGACATGCCGCGACCGACTCTACCCAATCTGCCAAAATGATATGTCGGCCATGCCACTGCAAGATCCATTGCACTGGCCAAGTTGTACTGAACTGGGTAGGTAAAGGCTGCCAGGAAAAACTCAAAAAACTGAGACTTTAAAACCTTTCCGGACCAGACAAACCGAACTCTCGATTCAGGAAAGAGGTTGTTTGTTGTTGGAGGTGAATCGGAGGTAATTATTCCTTCCAAATTACAAACTAATGTACTGGGGTATGCTTATGGATAGGCCACCCTGAATATGTTAAAATGAGAAAACTCTTGCTTAGGAAGCTTATGTCGGGTGGCATGGTGGTATAGACAGAGGACATTGAATTACTGGGTAATTTCATTGCAACAAATGCCAAAGAACCAGACTCTTCCCCACCAAAAAGCACCATTAGGGGACTGGTTGAAATCCGCCTCATCCGAGGCCCCAATTGGTCCACGCAATTTCACATTGACCTTATGCGGGTCCACTAAGGCGGACATACTTTTACCAAATTGTCATAAGATATTACTTCAAAGGTTTGGCCTGGAGGTGGTAAACTGTATGACATCTAACAGAATCAACTTGAAAACGTCATAAAAACAACTTGATCAAACTCTTTTGCAAACCCATAGGCCTGCAGGGAACCGACCCGTGTACTTCCTTCATGTTCAAACGAACGCGGCCACAATTAATGAGTATCCAATTCGAACAATTACCTAGCCTCCCTAGGTATTAACATTTGCCCTAACCGTGCTGGTGTTCCCACCCAGCGCTTGCAACATCGAAGGTAGGGGCAGTGAGAGAATGTCAGGTTGGTGTGACCAAAGGAAGGTCGGGGCTAGAAAAAATGGAAGCATTGGGATGCTTCCAAAGATAATTAAATCGCCTACTCACCCTCCACGCATTATTTTATACCGGGTACTATAACAAACAAAAAAGCCCGGCGGGATTATTTACTAATGCGAAGAAAGCTTGAGGTGTCACAATTTAGGACAGATTGCACCCAAACTATACACCAGAAACCCCCCCAAACTCCTCCACCGTTTCAGGACATGAAATAGGAGACTCGTCTATGCCAGGAAATTTTACCGGGGACCCATTATGGCTGTTCCAGGTACAATAACACATCAGCCACACATAAAAAGCAATCCCACCAAAACAAAAAAAAGGTTAGCAAAAGGTTTCATTTACAGGAGCCCTTTTAAATAGCCAGAATATTAGAAGAAAAAGCGATAACCTCCCTCATCTTCAGATGCTCTGTCTGTTGTTGAGACAAGTTCCGCCCAATAATCTTTACAGTCTACCGCCCCCCCGAGACCGGTCGTTTTCAAAGATCCGCGGGGGATGATGTGCAATTTCGCTTCAGGCCTGGCGATGCACAGCTGGGGCGGGGCCCTCGAGCGGGCAAGATATGAGCGCGTCGCAACGTATTCCCCCTTAGGGACATTCACGTCCGGTCACCGGAGGGGGAGAGAAGAGAGTGCGCGGGGGGTATGCTGCTATCCGGGGGCATTACCCCCCCACCCCTCCCCGCGGCGCCCCCCCCCCCGCCCCCCCGCCCCCCCCCCCCCCACACCCTCATGATAGGGAGGCGAAAGGAGAAAGGAAAACGACCCACCGCGCCCACGACCGACCCCCCCCCCACCCCGGCCCCTCCGCGCCCCCCGCCCCCAAAAAAGGGGTCCTACCGACAACCATAGACGACGGCAGGGAAGGAGTGGCACATAGACCAGCTTCGCGTTCCCGAAACTAGAAAGAAGTACAAACACACAACCACAAAATATTAAAAATGACAAAAAGATCCAACCAAAAGAAGGGGGAGAAATCGAGAAAATAATAAAGGAACCGTTTTAAATTTAAACACAGGAATTATGATAACAAACAAAAAGGAGCACTAAGAGACTTTAACAGGTTATGACAGAACATTTAGCGAAGAAGAGTCCACGTCGCATTGAAAGCCGAGGCCAGGCCAGCTCGACCTCCCGGAGGCAAACAGGAGGGAGCGGCAAAACGCCGGCCTTAAGAAACTCAGTGGGCGGCAGTAAAGATGGGTGACTGCACTAGAGACTCACCCTTCCAGGCGCTTGGTTCCATGGAGAAGTGGGACGTGAGAGACAGCAACTCCCATCTCGAAAGCTCAATGCCGGAATCGAAAAGATGGGCGGTTCAGCAGAAATGAAACCGCGCAAGTCCAGTCAAGTCAAAGGAAGCCCCACCTACCTGCTAAGCGACTATGCACACGTAGGACAAAACCAAGGTGGGTGTTCTGTATAAATATTAGTAGACTCCATATAATACAAGGATTCGTGATTGGCTTAAGAGAAAACACCCTAATTGGGAATTGGTGCTAAGAGTGACCACCACGAAAGCTGCTCAAAAGGCGGCAAAACTAAATACGCTCGTCCATTGCGCTCTACAAGCAAGGCGAGGGCAAATACGCCTATAAAAAGCGCGCCGCGGCTTGAGCCAATGTTCATAGTTTTCTCAACTGCTGTAAATAATAAAGACTTTGTTGTTGGAACCCGGTCTACCTTGCGTTTTTCCGGACGGAACAACCTCCAAGGGATGTCTCTCAGGAGGTTTAGTACCATTTCTTTTCCTCAGAGAACCTTATGATCTCATGATAACTGTGGAGATTAGAATCTGTTGTTTCAGAGCCGCCAATATAACTTCTCAAATCGATAGTAAAAACCTGGGTGAGCCAAAGAAAAATATAATCAGAACAAGCTTTTACCTTTGATTAAAATTAAAAAGCTTGGGAAAAGAGTTATACGAGAATAAACATGAGTTTAACAGTTATTGTCCAGGTATGAATCTATGATTATTCAAGATGCAAAAGGAAACAAGTGCAGTGAGCTGTAGCAAGATAGAAAACTGCCTGCGGTGAAATCTATTTTTCATATGATAATTTTAATGCCTTTCAGCAATAGCTGTCTCTTTCTCTTAAACCAAAACATTTATAGTCGGATGTCCATCATAAAAGAAACTCTGCTCTGAAGATTCACCATGAACATATATTTTGTCTAGATCAGGTGTGTAAACGCATGTCATCACAGTGGCATCACATGATGTATCGGGACTTCCCCCCCCAGGTGTGGGCGTGGCCAGCACATGACAGATCTGGGCTAGGGGCCAGGAGTTTGACAGCTCTGGTCTAGATCATCTCATTAATTGTAATTATAATTAATAATTACATTATCAGCACTAAGGATGTAAAGAACACATTGTATTTGCTGGATTGACCAATCTAAAGAACTCAATTCAATTTTCATTGAAAAGTAAATGTGATTTTTTTTTTCTGTATTATCTAAATGCCTATGCAGGCTTTCAGTATGGAAATTTCACTCCCCAGCTCATTCCCTTTTTGAGCTGCATTCAGTGTATTTTATTTGCTTCTAGTTTGGGCTTTAATCTTAAATTTTGATTAAATTATACTAGCTGATTTTGCTTCTCTCTGTCACAGCACTGAATATTCAGAAACATAGAGCATGCAAATATGGCATGTGAGATTTGAGCACATTTCAGGCCTTTCATAGCCTGAAATTTAGACTGGAAAATTATGCAGATTCTTCTTTTTCAAACAAGTTAACTAAAAGTTATTTTTAAGAAACAAAAATATTGGAATATTATCAAAGCCATGATTCCACTTTGACTTGCGGGTTTGATCTCAGAACCCTCAAACTCCATGTTTTTAATTAGGAAAGGAATCAGATGCTCAGAGTTTTGCGAGATATAATTCCCAGTGAATGAATGAGTGAGTTATAACATAAATTGCTGTTCATTATCCAGGAGCTTACAGGCATTTTTTAATCAAAATATCAGAGTATTGTAAATAAGAATATAAACTGGAGGAGTTGAATGGTCTAAGAAGCTCTTCTACTTGCCATCATCACCACTCATATTGGCCAATCCCTCAAAATATTTTGAAGGCGATGCATAATATTCTCTTCTCTTGACAATGCAATATTGAAGCCAAGATACAAAGTAATATCGTGATCTTCTTTTCCTGGTCTACTTGGGCATCCTTCCTGAATCTCTCACTCCAGCAGTATTGCAATATATATAGAAGGTGCCAGTGTAGCCTTTACTATAATAAAAGTTTGATTTGGCAGATTGCTGGGAGACTATGGCAGTAACTTGAAACAGCAAAGTTCTTTCTACTCTTGGATAAGTACAAATAGCCAAAAGAGAAATCACAAATACAAGTACATGTCTAGAAAACCTGCAATCCAGCTTCATTTAAGGAGGGGAAACAATTAAAGAAAACTGCTTACCAATGTCTGTATATGCCTATTCAGTTTAAAGAAGGGAGGAAACAGAATTCTTTCAGACTAACTGACCCTCACTTCCATTTCCATTTCATGAAAAATAAGTAAAACCTTGATATTAACTGCTGTTTTATATAATTTTAATTTTATATACTCTATATTTAAATAATAGGCTTGAGTATTTAAACTTTCATTAATTGTACATTGCTTTTGGATTTTGTGGCTATGTTAATTTCTCAAATTAAGAAATTAAGTATAGGAACTTGTATTCATATTTTTAAAAATTAAATACAGTAAATGTTCTCTCTTTTCACTTGATTTATTATATAAAGGAAACAAAAGAGGTCTGTTTATATTATTACTGCTTTATTACTTTATTTATTGTCATTATTATTAATAATTGTGCATGATCAAAGGGCATGTTTAGTTCAAATATACTTTCAGATATTATAATTATTCATAATTTCTTTGGTTAATTTTCTAATGGATAATACTGGATCTTTAAATTCCTTTGCTGAAAACCGAGACCCATACTTCATCTCTTATGTACTTATATTAGTATGCTTCTGTTTCTTTTCTTTCTTTCTTTCTTTCTTTCTTTCTTTCTTTCCTTCTTTCCTTCTTTCCTTCTTTCCTTCTTTCTTTCTTTTCTTCTTTCTTTCTTGCAACATTACTGATTTTATTTGTTTTAATTTTTTACCTAACCACTGCATATGGTAAAATATCCATCCTTCTTTGTTGTGGTATTCCCAACATTTGTTCTTTTATGATTTGTTCTATCTTGGTAATTATTGATGGAGTTATATACCATCTGTAAAACATTTAAAACAAATGTTCCCTCAGATTATGGCTTGCAGTGAGTTTGACTGAGTTTCTTTCACAATTCTTTCCATTGTCCTACTGTAATTGCTTCTTTGAATTTTCCATCCACTTTATCATGCAATTTTTAATTCGTTCCATCTCCATGTCATATTGCAGAAACAAATTATATATAGGTCCTAATAGATGATCTTGATTTTGTGTAGGTGTTTCAAATTCTGTCATTTTTCTCAAAGTCCCACTTTTCATGAGGTTACTTCTTCCATTAATTTGTAAATACATCAGTATATCAAGCATGGTAAGTTTCTATTGAATAGTTGATGCTGAGATTTTAATCTGTTTTTTTAATGTGGATCCACCAAATATTTAAATATTTTTTCTATAGTTGTTTCTCAAGTAAAAGGCATTTCATAATGAAGCTAAGGGTGACACTTGTTTTTAACAGATTCAATATTTTTATCCAACCTTGTCTTGAAATGTGCCCTTACACATATTAAATACTGCTTTCTGGTGTCCTTTTTCCCTTTGGCTTTGTATTTTTTTAATTATGAACTCAGTATTTCATTGTTACTGAATGTAATTAATCTTCATTTACTTTTTGCAAGATCTTCTGGGCTTTTATATTTATGCAAACATCAGGCTTTATTCAAATATGTTGAAATTTCCTGTAATGGAGTAAACATATTGGCTTCTATTGGTTTCATTGCTAAATTCACTATTAGAAGAAATTATGCTAATATAATGCATTATACTAAATATGTACCCGCAAAAATCCTGGTAGTAATTCATGATTATGGCTATGCAAAGTATAGAATTATGCTGAAAATCTTGATCATGTACATATGGCAATGACAAAGCAATCATATCTTCCTTCCTTATATTTGCAATATTTGTCCATTAAATTGGTTTTGAAATAGTACACTGTATTTTGGATAACATCTATTTCATTTCATGATATGAGAATAAACATCTATTACAGCACCTTCAAATATTAACTTTATTATACAGTGTACCCTATTTTGCTTCCACATAAATGCAATTCTTAATCAAGCTTTCTCACAAAAATGTCATCTTATGAATTGTGTTATGACTGCCAATTTATCTTTAAATCCTCTTTATTTTTTTTGAAAAGGTACATTAATGCCTTTGAATGCATTATGCAAATACTTCAGCTCCAGTGCTAAACCCATAATGAAGGAAAGAAGGAAGAGGATAACCAATGGCAAGATGAATGGAGTCGGTAACAATGAATATACCCCTGAAAGACACAGAAGACCAGGTGGGAGTGGGACAATTCATCCTGGAGAAAGGATAGTCATTTCTACAGCATGGTTACTTATGTCCTCAAGGGAGGAGAGCAGGTACCCTTTGTCAATTTATGTTTGGGTTTGGCAGCGCTTGATTATAGTTATTAAAGTCAGAATTGTGTGATTCTGAAAGTCCATATTCTGCAACACATATTACCCATAAACATCCTGTAGCTACTTCCAGGGGCTGCCAACTATGAAGCCAGAATAACTGCACTCAAATTGTCTGTAAAACAAGCCAAATCGTATCCATAGAAAGTTGTATTTTGAGAAGTGGGAAAATGCGACTTGAACATTGTATCATCTGGGAGTGATTTTAAGTCACCTAGGCTGGACCTAGGATAAGAATATTGTCCCCAAAATGTTATCATAGGGACATGTTCATGCCTAGGGGAAGTGAAGTTATTTTGTGATGTGTGATTTATAAAAAGCCTGCCAAACTGTTAAACAGTTGCAAACACCAACTGAATAAGCAAGAATTGACATCAAAATGGTACAAGACTTTTGGAATAAAGACCTAAGCAGCTACGATGTATTGGTCTAGCACTTGGTAAATGGGTCTTACTTGCTTATCTCTTCCTGTACAATTGTCTGGTAAAAAAAGATGTGGGAACTTGGCAAGAAGTACAGTGTATAATACAATATATTAATGCTCTCCTAGCCACCAGGACATTTGAACTAACAATTAAGGCTTACGGTGGATCTTTCCAAATAAATAAATGTTCTAGGAGAGAAAGTCATGAGAGCTGAATTTACTGGAAAACCAAAATAATGTCTGTAACTAAACTGCAAGCAGCTTGCATAATTATTAAATTCAGTGCCTGTGAATTATTATTTCAAAGATGGTTTGGATTTGGAATATATCCTTATTTTGCAGAACAGAAAGTGGCATCTCCTCCTGAAGTGTGTTGTCTATTCTATGAACATGAGTGGTTTACCTGCTGTTCTTTCAAAAGTTTTCATTCCAAATAAAAATTACCTTTCAAGTCTCTGTATTTTGATTGCTGAAAAGGCTGCCTAGTTGTATTTTAGGCTTCCCTGATATAGAAGGTAGGGCAACTATTCAGATGAAAAAGCAAGGGATTTGGAATCCTAGGAGGCGATGATATTCTACACATAGATCTGTAAGTCCCACTTCTACTCTTGCTAGGTAGGTAGGGCACAAGAGAGATGCATTATCTGTTTTACATAAGTTATACCACAAACTATCTCAAAAAGAAAAGGACATTTTATTGACCTAAGTGATTTATATGACCTAGACTTAAAATTAAGGTCAGAAGGAACTGAGGCGACATGATGAGCTTGTAATCTTTTGCAACCCTTTGGCTATAACAACTGGGAATAATTTATTACTAGAAATGAACTTGCAGGCTAGCAAAACCCAATTATCATTAAGGACTACACAACTATTCTCAGAAATCTCTAAGGATTACATATCAGACAGAGGATTTGTTTTTATGAACCTTCAGTCTTATATTTGTATAACATGAATCATATTACTACAGGAATGAACACCAAATATTGCAACAGCTAATTTAACCCAATTCTTTTCCTTTGCCAAGAACATACTGCTATCTCGCTATGCTTAATAGCATTTGTTCAGGTGCTTGAAGTAGATATTGTCTCCAGCTTTTAAAATCAAATTCAGATATATTTACTTGGCAACTTTATTGCATTTAGTAGAATTGTGCATGGTGTGAAGGTGTGGGTATGTAGTTTCAAGTAAATTTTGACTCATAGCTACTATATGAACCAGTTCTTGCAGTTTTCTTAGTACCATTTTTAGAAGCAATTTGCCATTGCCTTCCTCCAAGAGTTGAGAAATAGTGACTGACCCAAGGGCATTGGTTTCATGCTTAATGCAAGATTAGAACTCATAATTTTCTTGGTTTGTAGCCTGTTGCCTTAACCAAATTGACTGACATGGTATGAAGGCCTATGAATTTTTTTTTAAATAAAGCACTTATGTTCTTTTCTACCCCACATATTTAATGGGGTACTTGTTTGTTTTGACGCATTGCTCTTGTTTTTGGTCTCTTCCAGTCAATCTTGAATCTTAGTAACTGTTCCATTTGGGTAATAAGGTATGCGAGACCGGTATTCCAACAAAAAGCTCTTTATTTTAACAGTATAGTAACTTGTTGTGGAACGTTTGCCGAAGCCATGGCAGCCTTTCTTATAGCGGCTGCTCGCGGCTTGTGGCCAATGACAGCTCTTTAAGAATTCCCGCCATCAGGTGGGGCCAATCAAAATGATGCTTAATTGACGAATCCGAAAGCGGCCTGTTCGGACAATCAGTTTTAGTTATTTGGAGTCTTCTAATTTCCATACACAACACCCTCCCCCCTTGGTTCATCCAACGTGCGTAACGTAATCACGCAGGTAGGTGGGGCTTTTGTGGGTCCTACTTGACCTGTGCAGCTCAGTTTCAGCGTGGTCTTCCTTCGGTTCGGACAGGATCGCCTTTTCTCCACTCTTCTCCATGGAACCTACTGGAAGGGTGAGTCAGCCTTGCCGCTCCCTCCTGGGTCTCTCAGGCTGGTTGAGGTGGCTCTGCTGCTCCTTCCTGGTTTGTCCGGGTTGGTCAAGCTGGCCTGGCTGTCTCCTTCCAGGAAGGCTTCGCCTGCTACCGGTTCTCTTCTCCGGAGGTCGTCTATGGGTAAGCACTCTTTTTCTTTTATCTGAGTTTCTAATTGGGGTTTGTGTTGTGCCTTTTGTCGTGTTATTGGTGGTCTCCCCCTTTTTTATTATTTTGTGTTTCCCTCCCTCCTTGGTTGTTTTTGGATTGTTTATTGGTGTTTGCGGCGGTGCTGCAGCATTGCGTTCCAATGTCTAAGAGCGAAGCTGGTCAATGTGCTGCTTCCATGTTCTGCCATCGTCTAGTGCGAGTCGGTATGACCGGGGCC
>BHFT01000994.1:0-14796 GCA_004320025.1 Laticauda laticaudata | reverse complement strand
CAACTCCCAAAATTCCTCCTCCAGTCATGTTAGCTCAGGAATTCTGGGAGTTGAAGTCCACAAGTCTTAAACTTGCGAAGTTCAAAGACCCTTGCCCATCCTTTATCCATGTTTATTAAAAAATAAAATGGAAATATCCAAGCTAACTTACCCCTCTTTCTCTTTCACTAGCATAACCATAGAGTTGCAATCAGAAGGATCGGCAAAAGGAGAAAACATATATCCCCAAAATGAAGAAAGTCACCACAAACAGGACAGCCTGAGTACCAGGAAGTAGGAATTCTTGCTGGTGATGGAACTGGATGGTCACTGGTTCCAGAGAACTGTAACATTTCAAGGAAAATACTGGCTTTGCTCTGATGAGGGTTGGCGGTGGGATGTTCATTCATGCAGCGCCCATTCATTCTTATAATGCTGTCCCAGTTTCCTTTCAAGTTCCTCCTGGCAAAGCCAATTCTCACTGACCTGTTGACAAAGAGGGCAAAGCACACTCTTATGCACATCTATTTTTACTCCAATAAGTAGACCACATAGTAGACTACCTTGCTAATTTACTTGCCTTAAAATTTCTCCATCATATTTAATGAATATTTTATCAATTTGATTATTTTAGCTTACTCCACTGTTTTTGTAAGACATTTAGTCTTCCTTTTTAGATCCATATTTTTTGTTCTGTCATACCATCCATCAAGTATTTTATTTATGGTCACGATGCAGAACATAGAACAATATGGTTGGAAGGGATTTTTGAGGTCTTCTAGTCCAACCCCCTGCTTCATCATTTAGTTCTTAGCCAATAACGCTACAACATCTGTATATAATACTTCATGTATGTATACATCCCTAACCAACACACTTCTAATTCCACCATAAGCATTCCTTATACATTTATCTAGAATACTTTAAACAAGCAAGGACACAATGTATAACCCAATTTTATTCCCTCTTCAGTGTTAAACTCTTTGCAGAACATTTCATTTATTCTTGTGAATTATTTACAGTGTTCCTATCATGTAGGTCAGGCCACAGAGCCTATTAGTTGTTGTTTTTTTAAATCCCAGAATCCCTGATCAAGAAGCAAAGCTCTAGTGATAGAAAATTGGCTACTGAAAATCCTTACGTAGACAATGGTGCAATTCCATATTATATTATGCTTTTATACTTCAGTGATATTGCCAATATTATTTCACATGGTTAGCATGTCACTACCTGCTTTTGCTAAATTCTATCATAATTAATGAACTGTATGTCAGTGAAATCAAAGTTCATCAGATTACTATATACACATATTATTTAAGGCATATTATTTGGATTAACATGAAGCAAAAATAATGTTTATAGTAAAATTAAGAGACTGATTACTCATTCTCCACTGAACTTTTTAAAGAATCATGAATTTTAAAGAAGGCATTACTTTGAAGAAAACCCTTGCTTCAAAGCTCTGACAGAATCTTAGACTTAATTGTATGGTGGTTAATAACAGAATAACAAAGTTGGAAGGGAACTTTGGAAGTTTTCTAGTCCAGGGATTCCCCAACCCACGGTTTATCGACTGATACTAGTCTGCAGCATGCCAGCAACCAGGCTGTACAAACAAGTGAAGTCTCAGCCGTGGGATTAGGCAACATGTGAATTATGAACCATGCTCCCTTTCATCTGCGGAAATACCTCTCTTCATGAACCTGGTTCTTAGTGCCCAAAAGGTTGGGGGCCATTGTTCTAGTGGCCTTGGCTCAAGTAGGAGACCCTATACCATTTTAGCCAAATAGTTGTTCAATCTCTTTAAAAAAACTTTAGTGTTGGAGCACCCACAACTTCTGGAGACAAGCCATTCCACTGATCAATTTTCTCATCCTCAAGAAATTTCTCCTCAGTACTAGGTTGGATTTCTCCATGATAATTTTCTATCCATTACTTCTTGTGCTGTCTTCAAGGTGCTTTAGATAACAGGTTGACCCTCTCTTCTTTGTGGCAACCCTTGGATATTGGAAGACTGCTATCATATCACCCTTGGTCCTACTCTTTATTAGACTAGACATCCCCAGTTCCTGCATCTATTCATTGCATGGTTTATCCTCCAGAATCCTTATCATTTTTGTTGCTTTCTGCTGCACATTTTCTAGAGTTCAACATTTTTTTTTGTATCAGGGTGATCAGAACTGATGCAGTTTAGGACTATGTTGGCTATTTTTGCAGGTGCAACATGCTGCTGGCTCATATTTAAGTGGTTGTCCAATAGGACATCTATAGTATGCCACAGACATCTTTATTTAAAAAAATATGCATGCAAAAATATTACTGGACTGGTAATGTCCAGAAAGGACTACACATTACTGCTAAAGCTTATACAAGTATTTTTTTAAACTTTCTGTGTACCCACTTTCCGTGCTTCCTGCAATACAAGAAATATACCGAAAGCCCCCTGCTCTTATGAGACAATGATGTGTAAGGTAAATCACCAGTGCCTTCAATATATTGAATTGTTGTATGGCAGATGAAGCCTTTTAAAGCAACATATTGATTGTTTAAAATTCTACTTGTATTTTTCTTGGTAGGTGTGTCTTCTGTTTTTATCTGATCTTTCTCACAAACTTCCTTTGGGGCATTTTGAAACTGCTCTGTATCACTACCTGCTTGTGCCATTTTGGCTTGTTTGGAGAAGTAAATTGGCTTTGGCTTTATGCCTGCTTATTTGAAAACAGAGCTAAAAGGGAGTCTTTCGTTTACTCCTTGGAGAAAAAGAGCTTGTGGGCAGTTTGTGTTCTCATTGGCAAAAATGTCTGCCTTACCCCCATAGTATGCATAATGCATTCCTCTCTCTCACTTCAACTACCTGCACATATAAAGTAGATAGAGTTAGTTGGCTATGTACTCAGCTCTGAAGTGAATGAGCTCTGCTCTTAACTCCAAATACGGGTAGTCCTCAACTTACAACTACAATTGAGCTCAAGATTTCTGTTCTTAAGTAAGAATGTGTTAATTCAGTTTTGCCCTGTTTATGACTTTTCTAGCTTCAGTTGTTAACTGAATCATTGCAGTTGATAAGTTAGAAATAGCCTGGTTGTAAAGTGAATCTGGCTTCTGTTCTATATTAGCATACTTGTAATACCGCTTCCTGATTGGTACACCAATACTTGCAAAGCCGACTGCTAACCCGACCAAACATCACAGTCACCGAGGCCATCACTAAGGCTACTGCAGCCAAAACTGCGAAAAAATCAGCAGCCACCATGCGGCTAATGAATACGGCAACCCAGGAAACACCGGCAGAGACAAGCCAACCCCAGAAGAAGAAACCAGAGGGCACCCACAAGACTGCCACCACGACGCACCATGAGGACATCAAGTCCTTGTCCGAGACCAACAACGAGGAAGAAGAAATACACAGACTCCAATCAGAATGAAACAGATGGGAGAGGAGAGAACGTAAGTCGGGGTTCCAGTGCGCCGGGTGCGGAGGAGACCACCCCCGTTCCGAGTACCATTTCCTTGATGCGGTTTGCTGGCACTGCGAGAGACAGGGACATATAGCAAGAGTCTGCCGGAACCAAAAGAGCTACAGCCCCAGGCAAAGAGACAGCACTCCCCCCAGAATGAGAAAAATACAGGCAGGGAGCTGTTGGAGCCAAGAAAACAGAAGCAAACGGCTCAACGAAACCTACTGGAAGGAAGAGACACACCAAACGATAACCATTGGGCATTCGAGCACAACCGATGCCCGAAAGGTGCATGTGCAAGTCAATATCGAAGGCCAACAATGCAAGATGGAGGTGGACTCCGGCTCATACCTGTCTATGGTATCATGGAACACACTAAAGAGACTGATATCAAGCATATGAAGAAAGGAACTAGAGAGCCAAAAACTGACCCTGAAGGACTACCAAGGGAACAGGATCCCCGTAGTCGGACTTGGACATTTCCAAGTTAACTTCAGAAAGCACACGGCTAATTCTTCCTTTAACAATAGTAGACTGGGACCACCCCAGCCTACTGGGACTTGAATGGTTTGCACCCCTGGGAATCAGATTGACCGGAATCAACAGCGTCAACCGAAACAGACTGGGAGGAGAGCCTGATGAGGGATGTCCAGGACGTGTTTGATGGAAAACTAGTCAAGTACCGAGGGTCCTATCTCATTTAATTTGAACCCGAACATAGCCCAATCAGGGTTAAAGGCAAGGTGAGTCCCTTTCATATTAACCAAAGATCGATGAGCAATTGGATAAACTCATCAGCACAGGGGGTATTGGAACAAATAGACCATGCAAGGTGGGAAACACCCAAATTGTGACTCCGATTAAGCCAGATGGGTCCGTGCGCATCTGCGGAGACTATAAGGCCACCCTTAACCATGTGCTACAAACAAAGCACATACCCCGTTCCAGTGTTATAACAATCTGTTACATTCGTTGGGGGGAGGAAAGATCTTTGTGTAAGCTCAACCTTGCACAAGCGTACCAGCAATTGCCAGTCGACCCCGAATACAGCGGAGACGCAAACAATTGTGACTCACAGGGGGGCATTCAGATGCAAAAGACTGCAATTTGGAGTCAGCGTGGCCCAGTGGTTCCAAAGCTTGATGGAGCACCTATGACAAGGAATAAAAGGGGTGGTTCCATACTTCGACGATGTGCCTGATATCAGCTAGTGACAAAAACCAACTGGAAAGCCGTCTCAGGAACTCTACAAAGATTTCAAGAAGGCGGGACTCAAAGTAAAAAAAGAAAAATGCCAGCTAGCCATCCTTAAAGTTGAATTCCTGGGTACTAATAGATAAAGAAGGAAGCCACCCCACGGAACAGAAAATCAAAGCAATAAAAGAAGCTCCCAGACCTAAAAATAAAACAGACCTGCAAGCAGTTTTGGGACTCCATTAACTTCTATAATGTCTTTTCTGCCACAGAAGGCAATGACGGCGGAACCATTACACAGATTGCTGGATAAGACAGCTACCTGGACCTGGGGGCGACGAGAAGAAGCTGCATTCAGGAACAAAAGAACTTGCTGACATCCAAATCTGTGTTTAATTCAATACAGCGAACCCTGCCACTGACAGTCACCTGCGACATATCACCGTTTGGCATTGGGAGCCATACTCAGCCACACACTACCAGACATGGCCGCATACAGTTACATAATTAATCCACTGTCCAGGGAAGGACATATCACACGCTGACGCCTTGAGCCGTTCTCCCCTGCCTGAACTGGGAAGTGACCTGGCACCAACCACAATCCACGCTACAAAATTGAGACACTACCAAACCTACCCATAACTGCAGCGGACATCGCAAAAGAAACCACAAGAGAGACAAAAAGATGTGCGGATTTTAAACTGGGTAGGAAAAGGGTGGCCAGAAAAACGAGATGGACGAGACTTTTAAACCATTCCCAAACAGACAGATGGAACTCTCGATTTTAAAAGGTTGTAATACTATGGGGGGATCAGGTAGTCATGCAGGAAATACTCCAAGAACAAGTACTGTATATCTTGCAGGAGGACACCCGGTATCGTACGAATGAAATCCCTGGCCAGGAGTTATGTATGGTGGCCAGGGATGGATAAGGATATTGGGAGATGGGTGGAATGTGTACACAATGCCAAAAATTCAGACCTACACCCCTGCTGCAACCTGTGCTCGACTGGGAAACACCGAGGGGATCCTGGTCGAGAATACACATAGATTTCGCAAGGCCGACAAAAGGACACACATTTTTAATAATAAGTAGAACGCTTACTCAAATTGGTTGGAGGTAAGCATCATGAACTCCACAAACAACAGAAGCCATCATCAGACAGCTGAAGAAGCTGTTTGCAACACATGGGTTTGCCAGATCTGTTGGTCTCAGACAATGGCTGCAGTTCACGACGTTGACATTTGAAAAGTTCCTTGCCGAACACGGCATAAGGCATGCCTTGACAGCACCAAGGTTGGCTGGCAACAACGACGGACGGGCAGAACTCATGGTTCGGTATACAAAAGAGACTATAGAGAAACTAGGCACAGGGGACATGCAAGAAAAAATACTGCAAAATGCTAAATATACAACACATCACACCTACACCCACAACCGAATAAAAGCCAGCAGAACTATTGATGGGCAGAAAATTAAGATCGGCACCTAGATAGATTACAGCCCTGAAAAACCAGCAGACTCCTCTAGTAAGCACCGCACATTCGGAATAGGGGACCTGGTCTAACGCAAAAAATCTCACGGGGCCCCACTTTGGATACCGGCAACAATAACCCAATAACAGGACCCTGGTCATACAGACTAGAAACAGAGGACGGAAGAAGCTGAGGAGACACATAGATCAACTGAGATCACAAACACTGGAAAGAAACACTAACAAACCCAGGTGCGAAGGAAAAGAACACACACAGATGCCAGAACCACATCAAACATTAAAAATAATAATAACCAGACCAGAGAGGGGGGAGACCCCTCAAAAATGAAATAAGAGGGGAGGGGGAGACCCTCCACTAGCACACAGAAACACACAAAAAACCCTAACAACAACCCCCCACCAACATCACCAGTAGCCCCAGGAAGAAACCACAATTACTTACCTGGAGATGACTTCGGTAGAAAGGAACAGGCAGCGGAAAACCAACACGAAACCACTCTGGAAGGGAGCAACTGAGCCAACTCTACCAGCCCAGATAGGCCGGGCGGGAGCGGCATCGCTGACTCCACCTTCCAAGAGGTTCCACGGAGAAAGACGGGAGAAACAGCGATCCCATCCAAACTGGCCGAAGACAACAACACAACTGAGCTGTGCAGGTCAAGTAGACACCATAGAAGCCCCGCCTACTTACATGACTACATAACGTAGGTTGGACTAAACCAAGTGGGGAGAGGTGTTCTATATTAACATACTTGTAATACCACTTCCTGATTGGTCCACCAATACTACACTGTGATAGTTTCTTCAACGCTACTGTGATTGGTTTGCAATGGCCACTTGTTATTGGTCTGCCTGAGTGGCAGGAGATTCAAGGAGCTGTCATTGGCCGTGAGCCGTGAGCAGCCACTATAAAAGAGGCTGCCGCGGCTCCGCAGTCAGACAGATATCAGGAACTAAATAAAGAGCTGAAAGTCACACTGGTCTCGCGTCTCTTTTTCCCGCGACTTAACAGCTTCCCCATTGACTTTGTCAGAAGATCGCAAAGGAGGATCCCATGAGCTTAGGACACAGCAGTGGTCATAAATATGAACCAGTTGCCAAGCGTCTGGATTTTGATCACCTAATCCTGGGGATCCTACAAAGGTTGTAACTGTGAAAATGGACATAACTCACTTTTTCAGTAAATAAATTGGTGTAAGTCGAGGACTACCTCTATGACAAAGGAAAGATCTTTGAGTATTTCCATTTTACTAAACTCTACCCAGTGCCTCCTATCACAGTGATGTGGATGCAGGGAAGAAGGGAAGAGCAGCATTATTTTATTTTTTTACATTGAGGAAGGATTTACTCTAGTTTAGTAACTTAACCATCATTTTTATACACTGTCATTGGGCAGCTGGAGGAAATCCTAATTAGCTCATAATCTCTGCGTTCTCTCAGTATCCCAAGGGTGTGAAGAAATGAAGAGATTCAGCACAGTGGTGGGATTAATTTTTTTTACCAATTAAAAAAAAAAACAATTTTTTTTGGTTCTGTCGGCATAGCCTGGTGAGAGTGACAGGGAAAGGATACTGTAAAATCTCCAGTCAGAGGTGATATTTGCCGGTTCTCTGAACTACTCAAAATTTCCGCTACTGGTTCTCCAGAACTGATCAGAACCTGCTGAATACCACCTCTGATAGAAGAGTAGAAACAGTGCCATGTGGACATGCCACCTGTATTACCAAGCCACACCCTCTTTTTTCTCTTATTGGGAGCCATGTTTTCCATGGTGACTTTGGAGATTAATTGTCACTATTATTATGAATCAGGTGGGTCAATGATTTAACTTCATATAAGGTTTCTCCTTGGTTTCAAATATATTCAGTGTACCTCTGTATTTACAGCCGTGATACACAAAAGGTATATTTTGTGTTCAGACAATACAAGAAAAGGCCTTATTTCTATGTAGCCCATCCATATTGCTTGCTGACAGTGCTGCTAATAATTAATACCATAAGAGGAGTTGAAAGTCTGACTGATTTTTAGAAAGCATTCGATCATAATATATGCTGAATTTCCATTAATGTTTATGTTAACATTCAGAATAGTTTTCCCATCACTTTGAAATTGGAAGATGAGACTACATAAATTTGAAAAGATTCTTATAAAAATTAGCTGAGATATAGCTATTAACCAGACTAATTGAATTATTTTGGCACCAGAGGTTGTAGATCTCACAAGCACATCTCTTTTAATAAAAATATTGCAGAAGTCATTTACATTTCTAGGGGTTTTTTAGTGACAGCCCAGCCTAAAATAGCTGTCTTTTGTTTACATCGCCTAGGGATGAATCTTGAGCCAGTTCTAGTAGCATAATAGTACTGCAATAATAAATCAATAGAAGCAGTGTTCAGTCCATCTGTGACTCTGTGTGACCATATATCATCTTGGATTTCAATTGTAAAAATATAACTTAAAACTGTCTTGCCCCAGAATAAATTCAGGCACACAAAGATGCTTTTATTTTGTGTTTCAAAGCACTATGTTGTTTCTATCAATTCAGTATTTATAGTTAATATCACTTCAAGTTTTTTTTCTGTGATAATAATGGAAAATTATGGTATGCAAATAAAAATTTCCATACAGTTTTCAATCAATAGCACAAATGCATCTGAGCCCCTTCAGTCAAAAAAGCTTTTAATATCTCTTTCCTGGAATGACATATATTTGAAGAATATTCTGATGAGATCACACACAGTCTGAATAAACTGCAGAATAATTTTATTTATTTATAGCTTTGTTTAAACACATATCTTAACTCTTATTCTCGGTGCTTTTGATGAGTTCTACTTACCTTCTATGAGGAAAAAATTATTTGTATTGGGTATGAGACTTATCTATGAATATTTGCTGTTTGCTTCTATGTATATATATATGTATGGATTTATATCTTCACAATAGATTGCAACTAATCATACTCATTTTTTTCTTGGAAATGTTGGGTTCCAATCATAGTTTTTCCATTGAAACTCTTTTTCAGAAATCTTACCTTGCCTGATACCTATAGAAACAAAATCTGCATTGTTCTGCATTTGAGGGGGGTGGGGAAGAGACAACATGGTTGGAATCTTTCAAACACCAGGGTTCAAATTCAGCAGTGCATATATGGGAGTGGATCAAATCCATTAAGAGTATGTAGAGACAGATGCTTAAGGTCTGAAAGGGTGAGTAAGGTTTATTGAGGAAACAATAAACCTTATTTTTTTTGTGGGGGGAGAGAAGGGGAGGAAAGAAGAGGCGATTGGGGCTGCCAAATCCAGATGGTCACAAGATGACAGCAAAGATTGAAATTCTCATTGTCTCCACTGGAGATCTGGATTTTTGCAATCCAAATTTCTAGTTTTTTACAATCCAGATCTGGTGGTCCAAATGTTAAAAATGGTTTTTTTTAAAAAAAGTGGTAATCCATTTTTGCAATTCAGATCTGGTAGTTGGAAAAAGAGGAACAATTTATCTCTCTTTTTCTTTTCTATTTTGGCCTTCTCTCTGTCTCTCTCATATGAAAGCAATACAATTTTTTAAAAAGTAAGGGGAAAAAATCAGCAGAAGTCAAGTAGCATTTTTTCAACTAACATATTTTATCAAAAAGGCATCAATTGTTGTGAACTGCACTCACTTCATGTGTTGTCTTAGGATGAGAGCCATGTTAATCCATTTGCAAAAAGGCACAGCAAAATAGGTGCTCATTGGCTAAGTTCCCCCCATTCCTGGCCAAAATCATAGCCCCATCTGTTCCAGGGATGCCATGAGCTCACAAAGAAGATAGCAAAGCTTGCTACATCAAATGAGAGGGAGTCAGTTTTCACATCTGATTAAAGGGAATCAGTTCTTATGACTAAAAATAAGAATCCTCCTTCTGCTTCATCAGACCTAAAGCCAGATGGCTCCCCATCTTATTTCCATACTGGGCCAACAGATACCTCTAAGACCACAGGAGGAAATGATTGTAATATTCTTCCTAATCATATTCTACCCAGTAGAATTGAGATAACCACTGTCCATATGACATCTTTTTCACTGCGATTGGAGAGGATATCCACAGAAAACCTTGAAACAGCCATTTTGAAGTTCATCACTAGAAAGAGTGTGATACAGGGGACAAAAGAAGTCATCAAAGAAAGATGAAAAGTGTGCATTCATTATATATGCACATTGAGATAAGAAGGTGAAAAAATAGATTTAAGTCCACTGTTAACATTCTCTCCCCTTTCATTTCTCTTCTCTAATTTTATGTACGGCCATCAAAGCCGTACATCTAATTTTATGTACGGCCATCAACAGCATATTTTTTGACTAAAATGGAACTCCTGAAAGCTACAAAATGAAAACAGGCTGTTGCGCTTTGAGCAAGCAATGCCATAAAAATTATTAAGGAAAAGGTGTCAATCAGCTGTCAGGAGTATAATTTTCAAATGAAAATGCACCCTTCTTTTGTTAATTTCTCCTGTCAGATGTCTTAAAACTATGAGATTTTAGCTGCAAATTTTTCTTCCGCCCTTCCGTTCGTCACCAGTCAGCCTGGTGCTGTCAAGGCATGTCGTATGCCATGTTCAGCTAGGAATTTTTCGAATGGTAATGCTGTAAACTGTGGGCCAATTAAATCGGAGACGACACATCCGGTAACCCGTGTGTGGTGAATAGTTTTTCGCAGTTGTTTGATAACCACTTGGGTGGTAGTAGAGTGCATGAGCTTACTTCCATCAGGTTTCCTCCCAATCTGCGTTGGCGATGCAGTTAATGCACTCCGATTCCTAGGGTTCGAACCACTCGGGTCCCAGTAGGCTTGGTCGGTTCCGGTCTACGATGGTTAGAGGCAATATTTTTCGGTGTTCTTTGAAGCTTATCTGGAAGTGTCCAAGTCCGACTACCAATATTCTGTTTCCCTTGGTAGTCTTTAGAATTAGCAATTGGTGTTCTAATTCAGCTCTGCCAAGTGCGGTACTAGTCTTTTAATGGTATCCCATGATTACCATCGATAAGTACTATCCGGAATCGACCTCCATCTTGCATTCTTGGCCCTCGATTCGGACTGCCACATGTACCTTTCGGCCATTGGTCGTGTTAGAATGTCCGATGGTGATGATTTGATGAGTTCCTCTTTCCTATATTTTCGTTTGGCCGCTTTCCTTTGCCTTCGCGACTCTCTTGGCTCCATATTGTCCTCTCTTTATGTCTAGGGGGTGTTGTCCTTCCATCTGGGGCTGTAGCTTCTGCCGGTTTCTGCATACTCGTGCCAATGTGGCCCTGCTGTTCGCAGTACCGGAGCACGGTGTCTAAGAACCGGCGCACTCGGAACGGGGGTGGTCCTCCTCCGCACGCCGGCACACTGGAACCCGACTTATGACCATTTTTCAGTCGCCGCTCTCACTCAGCCTGGAGTCTGGTGGATTTTCTTCTTCATCGTCCTCGTTGATTTCGACAATCCACTGTCTGTAAAACGTGCGGTGGTTTTTGTGTGTTGCTTTCTACCTTCTTCTCTGGTGCTCGATTCGTCTCAGTTGATAATTTTTGGCGGGTTGGCATTCATTTGCTGCATCTCTGCCGCTGATTTTTGGTTGCTTCTGCTGCCGTGGCTTCAGCAATAGCTTCAAGTAACGGTGTTTCTTTGTCGGTTTAGAAGCCGTGTTTTGTAGAGTAAGGTCTCTCAGTCCAAGGACCACGCGATCCCCTCATGGCTTCATCCATGTTCAGGAATGTTGCATGCTCCTCCAATGTCCCTGGAGGCGGCTACAAAGTCTGTAATGCTTTCACCTTCCCTCTGCGTCCCATTTATAAAACTCCTATGTCTCCTGATGAGGCTGGAGACGGTCGGTGCGTTAGTGAGCCTTCAGCAGCTTTTCTAGGTCCGGCCAGGCCATCTGCTTACGTTGTCTGTTTCACGTAGTGCCTTGGCCATCTTGAACACTGTGGGCTCAACAGTGTGTCAAGAATACAGCTCTTTTGCGGTTTCCGAGATTCCTTTGGCAGATCGTTACTCTCCAGGAACATGAGGATCTATCGATATAGGATTCCCAGTCCTCTGCTGCTGGGTTGAATGGTGTGGGTGGCAAGTTGGTTCCGCGCCATTTTGTTTTGCTCAGTTCTCAAATGCCCACGTTCCCGACTGATCTTCCTTCTCAGAATCCCCACTTCGTCGCCAGTGTTCAGTTTGCGGGAAATGAGACTCAGAGATCAGCGTAATGTCAGCTTTTTATTTTGTTCTGAAAGTCCGTCTAAACCAGGGAGCTGCGGCAGCTCTTTTTATAGAGAGCTGCTGCGGCAGTTCGTGTCCAATGACGGCTACTTGTTTTTCCCGCCGCTCGAATTGGCCAATCATAGCCCTGCTATTATTGGCCAATCAGCGTCAAGAAAAGTAGCCAATCAGTGTCAGGTATTTGTTGTCCAATAAGAATAGCCTGTTAGGAGTATATTAATATGGAACAGTTTGCAATTGCCTTAATTCTAAGGCTGAGAGAAAGCAGGACTAGAATTCCACCTTCCCAGCTCTTTGTTTGCTAGAGTAGAAAAATTATAAGGGACTGTATGGATTATCCCATATAATCTTGTATATGCTATAGCTACTAATCCTAGGTAAGAAGGATGGCTGGCTTAATTAATAAAATATTTTATATTCTGTAACATGTTCTTAACTTCTTAATATTTTGTCTTAACATGATCAAGAAAGCTTGCTGTAAGAAAATATTTACCTTTAAACAGCAAAGTACAAATTGTAAGAAGGATCCATTTCACAACTTTTCAAAGAAGCTATCAGGTTCATAGAGGCTGGGGAACATTTAACAGGGAATTAATTTTTGGTGCAAAGTTTCTGTCTTAGAACAAATGCTTGTTACAAGAGCTTCGCTAAACTATTGATAGTTAAACTATTTAATCTATGCCAGGTTTCTGAGTAATTTCAAAAAGTAACCAAATGATGAGATACATATTTACTAGAACAGCTGTAGCAGTTTCATCTTCTCTCTCTCTCTCTCTCTCTCTCTCTCTCTCACACACACACACACACACACACNTCTCTCTCTCACACACACACACACACACACACACACCACCACCACCACCACCACCACCACCACCACCAGGGATGTTACAAAGTCTGATACCCAGAAGAATCATCAGAACTTCACATACTTCAAATGCTAGCTGCCCAGAGAATTGTTTATGATGTGGAATATTCACATCATTTGAATTTGGATTCTTCTTAAAGAGCTAGAACTTGCCAAAAAAGTATTGTCATCTAATTTATCACCTCAGCATGCTCAGAGACAATGAGAATAAATGCACAGCAAGCCAATATATGCTCAGAGATTCAGAATGGGGGTTCAAAGGAGATATAGTTACCAGTTTTTGAGCGGTGCCTTATTTAGCTGGCTTATGCAGAAAGGCTGTTTGCAACACAAGGTGAACAGCTGAAGATTAATTTTCCTCCCTATCTCCTCTATGCAACCATTCCACCCTAGCCCTGGCAGGTCCTGCCTTTCGTGTTGAGCATGCACACCAAATCCACTTTGCAATATGTGCTAACAGATGGCATGCCAGACATACTGGAATATGGGCTCCCCAATCATTCCCTCCAGGCAATGAGCCAAGATCCTGCTGTGACATTGAAGAGAGAGGCAGGCCCTTTTCTACTGTCTGGTTCATTCTACTTTCTTGAAATTCAATAAAACCAGCCTGTCCAGATTTGGGGCTAAAATTACAGATTTGGACATGATGCTCTCTCAGTTTCTAGTTACAAACATAACCTCATTATTAGAATATATAGAGTGGAGCGGACATCATTCTGAGCTAGATCTTGTTTTCACTTTGATGTTTGGTAAATGCCGCAAAGACAGAAAAAGAATGCCAGAATTAATAGGTGAGATTGTGCACTGTGAGTGCATAGTTTATTTTCCAAATGCAGCTCCACGTCTGAACAAGTAAAAGATAGAAGCCATGGAACTTCTTATGTTCCATGTTCTTATAAAGTGGGCACTTCTTCTTTGCATTTCTACAAAGCTATGATTATTGTCTTGGTAAGTCAGATAGTCACACTTGCAAAAGCAAATCTAGCTTCTCTCTTTGCTATGTCTAAATAGCAGTGGCTCATGGTGCAGAAAACATAATGGAAACTGGACTGCATCACTATCACTATTAAATAAAAGCAGAAAACAGTAATGTGAAACTCATTACTCAGTCTAACTTAACTACGTGCTTATCTAATGACTAAACCATTTAATGACACTATCCATGTAATTAACAGACCTGGAACACAGGAGTAACTTTTATTCTGTCGAGCTATCTTAATGCTATTATCAGATACAGCTCTGCTGTAGGTTAAAATGAATTACAATTTTTTTTAAAAAAGTATTAGAATGATTAATGGGTGAAGAAAGGGTGGACAATAGCAAATGGAACCCAAAAATAAAAATGGATGACTATGCAGGCATGAAATCAGAGCAAAGGAAGGACAGCGAGAAACAAGTAACAGTCTTCAACTGTAACTTTCTGCATTTTCTATGTTTTCACTAGGAACATTATTTTAAGCAGTTAATTAATTACAGGCAATTAAAGCAACTGTCACACTGCACCAACGGATGGAAAGAGGATGTAAAATGGACAAAAACACTTGCCATCCATTGGTTAACGCGATG
>BHFT01000993.1:0-16080 GCA_004320025.1 Laticauda laticaudata | reverse complement strand
AAGAGAGATCATAAAGCTAGGTAGTAGCTTCAATGGGTGTTAATCAACGACATCTGATTACGATGAAGTTTTTGCACCAGCCTTAAAGCACATCGTTAAGAGGCAGCATTAGTGTGGGCACAAAAGAAAAACTATTGTAATTAACCATTTAAGATTGTAGAAACTGCTTATCTACATGCACCCATTGCAAGCAATCCACTATAATTAAAACCAATTGGCGTAAAAAGATAATAAAGTAAATAGTATTATGAATTGTTTGGAAACTCAAGAGACGTCTTTCGGACTGAAACAATCTGGGTTTGAGTGGAACCATATATTGTGAAAAGTTAAACAATATAGTTTTAAATCTGGTTTTAGGCAGATCCATGTGTGTTTAAAAGAGAAAATACATGGAACGGTGGTCATTATTGTTATTATTTTACAGATGATTTGCTTTAATTACCAAGAACTAATAATGAAGCTAATGAGTATTATATCATTATTTAGCCAAGAAAGGTAAAGGTAAAGCATTTGGGTGAAATTAAAGAAATATCTAGGATTGACATTACCCAAAACAAAAAATGCGTTTTAAGATATCTCAAGAAGATAATTTTGCCAATTATTAAATACGTATAAATGGGAACTTTGTTCAACTGGCAAAGACTCCCATGATCGGAAATTTGCCAGAAATAAATGATCAAAGTCCCAAATTTGATAAGACCATATATCAAATCTTTGATTGGTAGCTATCATAATATATAAGCAATTTGGTCAAGGCCAGATATAGCTTATGAGTGTGAACAGCTGGCATGTAGTTTTAATTTCAGATCCACATCAAATGTCAATTGGCAAGCATTAAAGAGGGATTTAAGATATCTTTAAGGGAACAATGAACCATGCAAATTGTAAATATAGAAACCCAAAGGGTGATTTGAGATCTTTAGTGCCTGATGCAGAAAAGCAAGTTTTGCAAACTGAATAACACTAGAACATCAACTTCTGGATGGCTATAATTGATTTGGTAAGACATAATAGGCGTGGAGTCAATTAGACAACAGCGATTATAGCTTATCCACAGATGGAAGCGGAATTTTCAATGTCTGTCATTATTATGTCTACTGATTTGATTATGTAGCAAACAGTTATTGTAGATCATGGGAATAGCTATAACAAGATGCCATTACAGTGTATGAGGATAACCAAGCAGCTAAATATTAGTTACTGAGTATTGCTGTAAAAACTAGATCAAAACATACTGATCTAAGATACTTAAATGCAAGAGAATCAGTCAAAAATGGCTAATTAAATTGGATACTGGCATGGACAGAGGACAACATTGCTGACCAATTACAAAGACACCAAAGGAGTAATGAAATTTACTGAGAGTTGTAACAAAATATGAATAAAAAATGTAAAGGGTTATAAATTATTATTTAACCTAAGAAGGGGAGAATGTTAGGGATAAACATTGTTTTTGACCCTAACTGGTTTAGGTAAAATAAATAAATAAGTAATTCCTGGTTTGTATGTTAAAGTGTCTGTAATTTAACTGTTGGGAAAGTGAATTAGGGGAGTGGGTTATGAAAAAACACCGTAAAAGAAGCAGCCTGCACAGCGTGCTCGCTCTCTGGAATTTTTTTTTTTTTGTTTTTTTTTTAATGATCCTTGATTACTGCTTGGAAGACTGCATTGCTCAACACGGGAGAGAGGAAGAAAAGGACTGATTTGTAAAGTGAACTGACCTCGGATATTCTAAACATGGACTTTGCTAACTGGATATATCCGCTCGAATGGCAGGATGACTAAATTGATACATGAATATTGGACCGTTATCTTTGAAGCTATGCTATATAAATGGAATAAACTATAATCTTAAATACATAAGCGTATCCTGTTATTTTTACTGTATGTTAATAACACATACAAGCCTTAGCTCACTCATTTATCTGGTGTGCCTATCTGACTTACCTGCACATTCTGTTTTGCTTGTCTCCCTACCCTGGTTGGAACCCAGGCTTAACAGGAACATTGGCTCAAAGCCACGCCGGTCTTTTTAATCATTTTCCCCGGCCGGCTTGCAAGCCAATGACAAGTTGTTTGATTTGCCGCCTTCCCTGCGGCTGCAGGGATTGGTTCAAAAAGGAAAGGAACCAATCCCTTTTCGTTCTCAGTAGCCAATGGGAATGCATTATTTGAAGCCGGTTATTTGCATACAGAACAGAAAAGAAATCCTTCCAACTTGGCAACCAGAAAAAAAAATAAAGCCAGTCAAAATATATAAAATTGTTTAGAGGCAGATAGGTCAAGAATCCAGAAGATTCATGCACTTATCTGGGTTGCCTCAACCACTCTTCCTTTGAAGCTGTTTTATATATCACCAGGACCTGATCCTCATACTCATAATTGGTTGAGTTCCCTCTTCAACTTCCAGCAGCCTCACTCTAGATGTCTTTCTATTATTTCATCTCCAGAAGTTCCTTTAAAAACCATTCATGGATCCATGAATAGACAGAAGGTGGCATAATCTTATCCAAGGCAATCATTGTCTCTCACTCCAAGCAGTGACTCAGGTTTCAGTTGAACTGTGTACCACAACTTCAGGGGCATCTGGGTTCCTTAGTTAGGGACTTGATTGCTAGTCTCCAGCTGGCATATAGGGAGGAATGATGAAATAGGCAGCTCCTTTCGAAAGCCACAGAAAATTCCAAAGCCAATAGGGAGTGATCTGGCTATGACAAGGCATTAAGAACAACTTCCCCAATTCTAGTTCACAATGCTATTGCTACCAAACAAATGAGGTAGGGCTTATTACAGATCAGTAACTGGAGACCAGAACTATTGAACCATCTCTGATGAACGATGGCAAGTGTAGAATCTGCACTAAATATTAGAGCACAATTCATCACCATCCACACACCAATACTACATCTTGATTATTAATATTCTTATTAAGTCAATCAGGGTAAGATGAATCATAATCCCCTTCTATTTCCCACTCAGAAGAAAAGCAACCAGTAGCCCCAAATCAACAACAACTTGTCCTATTGCCCCATTTAGAACAAGTTGATAAATTCATCAATTTCCTTAATCTGTATTCTTGGAAAGCAGAGTTGAACTAAATTCAGAACCACATCCAGATGGATTAAACAGTCTAGATTAAGTCTCTTTGGAGTCCTCCAAATCATGATGATAGTTGCCACCACAGAAGCTCATGTTCCACTGAAGAATGCTAGCTGGTTCTCTCCCAATACCACCAGCTAGTTTTAACTTCTGCTAACACCCAGTACTGGCACCCAAATAACCAAATACACTGCAACATGAAGGTCACACTGCCATTGTTATCTTCACTCAAGGAAACTAAACAAGAAAACTGAAGCATGATGAGCCTCTTGTGATTTCTATCTGTTGTAAGATATCTTCCGGAACTATACCATCACACCTGAAGTCTGTTGTCATACTTCATCAATAAAGTGTATGAGAGGAGGATGATGCAATCCATCTTTGTGCTGGTCTCTTCCAGTCATAACTGTCATTCTTTCATGGTAGTCCAGAAAAGAGACTAATACTATGAGCATTAACACTATTTATATTGTAACGTTACAAGAATCTTTCTCAATCTTAATAAGTTTAAGATGTCTGAATTTCAACTCTTAGAATTTTCCATTCCCCTAGTTGAGAAATGTTAGATGTTGAAGTCCAGACATCAGAAAATTGTCAAATTAGAAAAACAGTGGGTTACTATATCAGCATCTTGGAAGTCTGAAAAAACTATCTCCTTCCTCAACTTTACTTTCCAGACTAGAAAAGAAGAGCTCTCCTGAGATTCTTCACACACTCCCATTCTTCCTGCAGGCTGAGGTATCTCTTGCCCAACCATTTCCTTTATTTTCCTCCCCCCTCCCCCTCTCTCTCTCTCTCCCTCTCTCTCTCTCTCTCACACACACACAGAGAGAGAGAGAGAGAGAGGGAGAGAGAGAATGTATGATTGTTCTATACAAGGCATGCCTGACATTCTTCAAGCATATACTGTAGTATATCACAATTGACAAACAATAATTTCCAGAAAATGGATAATGAAGGGTGATATTATGCTATTAAAAACTTTATTTGTCCACCTAGAAAAATAGGATTTTTCAACCCAAATTCCTTGGAGTAGGATAACTGCAAATGAGCTATTTCCTATTTTAGACCAGCTATAGGAAACCAGTAACATTATATTTGACAGGAAATGTCTTTGGAATGGCATTTCTATGTGCATGGTGATCAAAATTTAGTGCTATTGTGCCCTTTTCCTTCTTATTTGGAAAAATTATATGCATCTATGCAATGTTTTAAGCCCCTGTCACACTGCACCAGCGGATGGAAAGAGGATATAAAACGGAGAAAAACACTTGCCATCTGTTGGTTAACGCGATGCTTCCGTTTGTTTACTCACTGCATATGTTTTGCTTCCTCTTTATCCATCCAGCATCTGTCTATTGATGTTTCATCCGCTCAGAGGGTTTTGAGCTGCTCAAAACTTTTGCGCAGAAAATGTATCCAATTCGTCCGTTCTGCATCCACTAGGCACCCGCTAGGCATCCGCTAGGCATCGCGAGGCATCCGTTCTGCAATCTGTTATGCATCCGCTATATCTGCAAGGCATCCGCTATGCATCGTGCAACTCGATCCGCTCCAGCAGTAAACGGACGCAGGGAGGACGTGGAACGGGATGCGGAATGGATGCAGAACGGAATGAAAGCAGATGTAGCTCGCAAAGAAAGCATTTAAACGGAAAAAAACGTTCGCAGAGGGAACTATCTCAGATATTAAGGCTGTCTAGAGGATGCAAAGGGAACATAGTGGAAAAACCTATGCTGCCTATAAAAAGGGGAGAAACTCATCTGGATCTCACTTTCAGACCAGCAGCCCAAGCTGTGCAGACCTCTGCAGCCTTCATATCGGGCTCTTTCCTCTTGCACAAACATTCAGTCATGTCCACCATGGATCTAACAAAGTCCTTTTGGCAGCCACCATCGTTCTGCAACAGTGTGGAGCCATCGACAGGCTCTGTGAACTCTTACTACGGGAAGGAAAAAGAGCAGCCAAGAAGCATCTGGGTCTGAAGTTGATTGGGAGAAGAGCAGAGTATGGACTGTTACAACAAGCTGATGGTGGAGCTCAGGAACGAAACACTTGTGCATTCCAAAACTTCATGAGGATGCCTCCAGCCATGTTTGATGAAGTTGTGCAGCGGCTGACACCCAGGTTGACCGAGAGCAAACACCAAACTTCCGGCCCAGCCTGACCTGGGCTAAGGTGGCACTGACTCTGCGCCACCTGCCTCAGGGACCACCTACAGGAGCATGCAGTACGGCTGGAGGTGCCACACAACACCATCAGCATTGTTGGTCAGAGAAGTGGTGCAGGCCATCATCGAAGAATACATGGAGAGCTCCTCCAGTGCTCCTTCCACTGAAAGAAAGGATGGAAGAAAGTTGGCAGAGCAGTGGTATCAGAAGTGGAACTTCCCCCCACATCGTTGGAGCCATCGATGCGTAAGCACGTGGCCTGCAAAGCTCCAGCCAAGTCGGGGTCCAATTATTTCAACTACAAGGGCTTCTTCAGCATCGTCCTCTTCGCCATGGTCGATGCTGACTACAAGTTCATGTACATCGATGCTTCAGGCAACGGGTCAGCTTCAGATGCCCAGGTTATACAACGCCAGTGACCTCAAGAGGGGCTGGAACGCAAACTTATCGTGGGCTTCCCAGATCCAGACCCCTGCCCAATGCCACGCAAGATGTGCCCAACTTCATTGTGGGGATGACGCCTTCTCCCTCAACCTACCTTCATGAAGCCCTACACCTCCAGACTCCCTCACCCTGAAGAGGAGGATCTTCAACTACAGGCTTGTCCAGGGCAAGGCGGGTGGTGGAGAACACCTTTGGCATCCTGGCCTACAGGTTCCAGGTACTTCTCACCCACCATGCAGATCGCCCACAGACCGTGAGGAGGATCGTGGAAGCTTTCTGCATCCTGCACAATCTCAATGCGCACCCGCTACCCAGGTCTTGCAGAACAGGCTCGTGGACCTCCAACAAGGCAATGCGGGACATGGAGCCTCGGGAAATGGAGGCAAGGGCAAAACCTGATAGACACTGAGGATGTGCAAGGCCCCAACAGAGCCTCATGTGAAGGGAAGAAGCAGCGCAACCTCTGGTGCAACTCCCCAGCTGGAGTAGTGGAGTGGCAAGACAGGAATGATAGATGCTTAATGGATGCTTCCTTCAGCCTGTCTCATCACACCGATGAGAATTGGGCATGTATGTTGGGTGGGCCTACAATGAACAGGGCATTTAACAAAAGTTGTGTTTTATGTTGACATGTGTGGATGAATGATTACATTATTATTGATAATAAAGGGCCATAGGTGTGCACCTGGGAGGGTGGACCATACAGTCCCACCATGCTTGCACTGAGGTTTATCTATCCCACAGCAATTACCCCTCCCAAAGGTATCCCTGCTCATTCCACAGGTATCCCTGCCCATCACACTGCTATCTAACCCATCCCACAGATATCCTAAAACCATCCCACAGGTATCCCTGCCCATCCAAACTATTACCCATCCCAAACGTATCCCTGCCCACCCCACTGCCATCTTAAGCCATCCCACAAGCATGCAAAGGCTTAAAACCATTTCTAAAAGTTTTCCACCAAGACTTTTGTTAAAAAAAAGAAATGAAGCAAGTGTGTGAATCAAAGATAGACTTTATTGACAACAAGCTGTAAAAAAAAAATGACCCAAGTTTCAAGTGTCCAAATAAATTCTACAGGTAGCCAGCCAGTCTCTGGCACTCCTCTTGGTCACTCGGAGGTGTCTCAGGGTGAAGCGGTCCAGGGGCTGTGGAGGTGGCTGGTGCTGGAGTGCTGGTCTGAAGCCCCACTCGGGTGCCTGGCCCCGAGAGGACAACAGGTGATGGTGTGTTGAGAAAGCTCTCTCAGACCCGTGATGTTGAGAGCTCCTTTCTCCATGCCATGGGGGTGTCAGCCCCAGTACCGACAGATGTACTGAGGCTGGGCTTGGCTGTGGGGTGGAGGAAGGAGCAGTGTACTGGGGCTGTCTGGTCTGCCGCTGGGTGAGGACTGGCTTGGTGGCATTGGTGGCATGGGTGGATCAGTGCATGGGTGGCATCTTTGGCATCGGTGGCAATCAGTGTTGGTGGTGGCATCGGTTGGTGTCGGTGGCATCAGTTGTCGTGGGTGGCATCGGTGGCATCAGTGGAACCGGTTGGCAACGGTGTCGTCCGATGACTCTGTGCCTGGACTGGCGAAGGCTGCTTGCCTGTGCTGCTGGACCTCCTGGTAGCCGTAGCCCTGGTAGGTGAGGGCCTGTGGAAAGCCTTGGAATGGGAGTACATCACCTGGGGTGGAGGAGCAGACCTGGACTGGGTGGGAGCAGGTTCCTCTGGGTCTGGAGGGTTGTGAAGCAGCTCGGTGATCCGGTCCTTCACCACCTGGTACTGGGGTTCCCCCATGTCCGTGAGGGTCTGTTGACATAGGTGAGGAAGAAGCTTGCAGTTGAAGGATTGAGGAGTCGGTGTGGACCAGCTGAGAAAGAGGAGATCTATGCTGCTCTGGATGGTGTCCCTGATCTCCAGCAGGACAGTGTGGCTCTGCCCCTCCTGCTGTCTGGCTCTTCTGCCTTTCTGGGGAGGTGGAGCTGGGGTGGATTCAGGTACGGAGTTGGTCCTCCACGTGCTCCACCACGGTTACAACAGCTGTCCGCGGGTTCTCCGCATGTGGCACGCTCCCACAGGAACCTGCCTGGAGACAGGAGCTGACTCTCGCCGAAGAGGACTGGCTCTCAGCAGGCTGCCAGAGAGGAGGAGGTAGTGAAGAGGGCTGCCTGGTGCTCCTTGGGGCAATCTCACCCTCCACGAAGCTGCACTTGGCATGACGTAGGTCTCTCTGTCCGTCAGTTTAACTGTGGCCTGGCCAGATTTCTTAAGGTGCAGCTTCCCGTACCAGGTGTGCATGCTTCCACCAGCCGAGGGCACCTCCGAAGTGCAGTCCAGACTCTCTGCCTTCTCTGTCCAAGCAGCATGCTTCCGACTTGGTGTCCCTGTAGAGACGGTGTCCCTTCCGCCCACAGATAGTCATTCTCTCTCAGCCACTCCAGGCAGCTCATCCTCATGTTCTCCTTAATGGAGTATTGCCTCCTCTCCCATCCCCGCATATGCCTCTTCCTCCCTTTGGCAGGACCAGATGGGCCCTCATCAGAGGGGCTCCCAGGTAGTAGGCTGGAAGGTAGGCTGGCAGCAAAGCTGCAGGGAGGCTGGCCAGGAGGCTGGGAGGCAGGCTGGCAGGAAGGCTTGCAGCAAAGCTTGCAGGCAGGCATGCAGGCAGGGCAGGCAAGGCAGTCAATCCATCCGGCAGCAGGTCTTTCCTCTGAATGGTGACCTGCTTCTGAGCTGCTTCCCTTTATATCGCGGGGCTTACGCAATGCATTCCCCCACCTGCGCAATTAACGCCAGGCATCCGTTAGGCTTCCGCTGTGCATCCGCTAGCCTCCGCTCTGCATCTGCTTCATCGTATGTGCATCCACTGTGCATCCGCTTCATCCGTTCCATGTCTGCTCTGCATCTGCTTCATCTGTTTCCGTGTCCCCTTTGCTTGAGTCCCCCGGAAGCTAGCGGATGCGCCATCCGCTCCCATTGCTTCCATCCGCTGGGCTTCCGTTCCGCATCCGCTTTCCATCGCTCTGCCTCCTTCCCCCGTCGCCCGTCCGTTCCTTTCCGTGTTATCCACTCTGGTTATGCAAATTTTTGCCCCTTTTGAGAGCAGATAACAACGGATTGAACATTTTTCTCGTCCGTTGTGTCCTTTTTACTAACGTTTTGCATCCATTGGGCAGTGTGACAGGGCCTTTAAATAAAATAAACATTTCAAAACCAAGAGACACTTTGTCTGAATACTTCTTTAAATTATATCCAAAACTTAATATAACTTTGCAACTTGAATTTCTTAAAATAAATGAGCTATTTTATATTTGAAACTGGCTGCCACGGTCAGTAATAAACCAGCAACATTCAGTCAGTCAGAAGTTCATCTTTGACCTGAGAAGCTCTTGGGTTGAGATTGTTATCTGCATGGGGATAAGATTTAGGAGTATTATTCCTTTTTTTCCTGTTCATTCTGACAAATGATATCCATATATAACAAAACATTTCAGAATCAAGGTAGTTTTCTTGAATCCCTCTTAAATTATACCCAGAATTGGGTCCTTTAATCAGTACATCACATAAGCATGGGCCATGGTATACTCCAACTCTTCCATCTCATTAGTAATTAATAAACAATCATCCTGTACTTCTCCAGCCATAAAATAAAATGTATAAACTGATAAGATACAAGGACAAACAGTGATATATCACAAATAATAATATAGCATTACATTATTGAGTAATGAAAGTTATAAACAGTTGTGTTCCTTCAAATGATCTGCTTTAAAAATAATATCTTTTCATACCTTTTTGTTAATACATGTTCCAGCTCTGTGACTACTAGAAATAATAGAAATAACAGCAAGTAAAATCCTTTTATGGGACAATATAGTCTAAATATTGTGGTTTGACAAAAGAGCTACTTTAAATTACATTATGTATATAGTATTGATACTGGACAATTCTTTCTCAGAAAATCCTCTATTACTGCATGCCTGTTACCATAATTAGGGTATCAACATATGCTTCCTATATTTTGTAAGTCTGTCAAAATGTCATTTTATTTCATTGTTTTAGAATAGTAGACAATACAGAAATGATCTGTGCCTCTGAAGGATCATTTCCTCTTTAATTTTTTTTCTTTCTTCTTCTTTCTCTGGCCCCTACAATAAAATGTATGACTTACTCTATTTCTCCCACTGGTACTTTCAAGGAAAGGAAACTTTCATTATAAAGCTGTAACAATATACTATCTTAATTTACAAAAAGCAATTAAGGATTGAGGACATACAAGAAACTGCAAGGCAACCATTTTCTTATTCATGAAACAAATTACCCCATCATTCATGAATCACAGAGTTGGCATAATGTGATTGCTAGATTAATGGCAATACAGTTCTCAGCTCAAAATGTCCACATGTTGATTTGAATTGTCTTTATCCAGAAACCTCTGAGAAAGCAACTATACATATATAGATTTTGTCAGTTCAGATGGAAAAACACTAAAATATGGACATGCAAGAATGGTATTTGAGCACTGAAACTGGAAATAATCCAAACATAATTGCATTGCTGTCTAAATTGTTATGCATAGAAATTACTTATAAAGTATGAATGGCCAAGGCTTGGGATTTTAATTTTCCTAGATTAATGCAATAGCTCAGTTTATGTACAATTCATTTTTGAAGACATGCATATAGCTTAGAAGATTCTGTGTTGCTTTTCTTTGGGAAGTATTTATCAGGCTGTTGAACTTCCAACAATGAAAGGTTTGAATGTAGATTTTAGGAGTTTTAGAATGAAAAAGTTTTAATTCAATATGTATATAGAAATCATGTTTTTTTAAAAAAAATTAGATGTGCATTTTGTTGTATGTATTACTTTATCAACAGGCCGGGTATTAAGATATCATTGCAGCACAGTTCAGAAGCTTGGAGAATTTGACCATGCATATGTTGACTCTATGCTATAACTGCACTTGCTTAGACTTGCATTATGTTGTATATAACAGTGTGTTATTTTATATTAGAAGCAGTGGAAAATGACTTATAACTGACTTTAGTTGGATAATAAGATAATCTGGCTGTGAATTTCTAAAGCTCAGGAGCAACTGTGTCTTTTTTCTTGCAGTACTCTAAATAATGATTATGCACCTGACAAGCCTAAATTACCTACTATATTCCATTTGAAAACACATTGTTCAATAAAAAAAGTTTTATCTATTTTGAAAAATGCTATTAATAAGAGGATTAGTTAGAGTAGCCAAACAAAGTCTTCAGTGAAGCTAATTTAATAAATCAGTTTAATACAACATTGTAATTAACTACCAGGTAAATCCTCCAGGTATTAATTTTGTTGACTAAGTAAATGGAATCAGGGACACAAGGGTATTTGACAAATCAGAATCTGATTTAACTTATTTTTCCTCTATGTTCCTTACATTGCTTTTTAAAAGTAACATACAAGAAAGGAATAGTGTAAGAATACAAGGGTCTGCCCTTGAAGAATATCAGAAACATACAGCTAGTCCAAAATGCAGCAACACGAAATAATTGGTGCATTGTTTTAAAGGTATGTCACATCCTGAATTTCATTATCTGTCCTAGTGAACAATCAAATAAATATGAGCAGCAGTGTTGCCGCATCTGCCCCCCAAAAAATCAACAGAGTCCTAAACTCCATTAACAGAGGTATAAAATCAAGATTACATGAAATGTTAAAGCACTTTGCACTTTTTCAGTTTGGTGAGACCACACTTGGAATATTGCATCCAGTTTTGGTCATGATATTAAAAAAAGGTTGCCTTTGAAGAATATGCTGAACTTTCAGTTAGTCCAAAATGCAGGAGCCCACATAGTTCTGTGCAAGCTTAGATCTGTGGATGTGTTACTTGTTTTGTGAGAACAGCATTGGTTGCCAATTCCAGGTGCAATTCAAGGTCCTGATTATGTCTTAATTAATTCATTACTTAATAAATTAATTTATTTATTCATTCATAGTGTATTTGAAGGTAGGGCCAGTCGTCTCAGTCATGTTATAGTATTTATATAACATGATAGAACATAAGTGACACTGTTCATTGAATTAGAAAAGAAAATCTCATAAAAAATCCAAATGCATATTTTGATTCTAAAATTTTATCTGGATTGGATGAGAAAGAGATATGTAAATATGGTTAGCAGACAAGTTTAGCAATCATTAGCAGCATTAAGTATTAGTAGCAATGATTAGCAAGAACAGTTTAAAGTTTCTAATTGCTGCAAATCTATAATCTCAGAAAGAAAAGGTCTGACCATGATGAAGAGTAGAGGTAAAATCCTACAAGTGTAGACCACAACCTGGTTTCATTGAGCACCTAATCAAAATGTGGAATGTGAAGGAGGTTGAATCATTTGGCAAAATTGCCTTGGGTAGGCATTCTCTATTAAGTGATAGAGCAGGGCTGTTAAACTCCTGGGCCATGGACTGGATGTGTCACACACTAGCCACACCCACACCCAGTTTAGCAAAGGGAAAAAAGTTCCGATACATCACATGGTGCTGCTGTGACAACATGAGTTTGACATCCCTGTGGTACAGTGAATAGCTGGATCTGGAATAGCAGAACCAATACGATTACCCCTTTATAGAAAGAGAGTATGCTAGTCGACTTGAGAGACGCAATAGCATATTGCTCTGGATCCAGGTATTTTATAATACTATTATAACATCATACTATTGTCCCTTTCCATTTTATGGAAACTTGTAGTCTGTTTTGTATAACTTGGAAGGTTCCAAGTTGTCTCTTCTGATTGGCCAGAAAGGCCAGTAAAGGATTGGTTCATTAGGAACCAATCCAAGGAGCCGCTCAAAGGCAGCAAAGTAAAAAGAATGTCATTGGCTACANCGGCTTGAGCCAATGTTCCGTTACTGTTTGCTGTTAACTAATAAAGAGTTATTTGTTGGAACCCAGTCTACCGCGCATCTTTTCCGGACAGAATATAATCTGAGTGCTAGAACAGATGCACTAGAATCTCCTAGATAAAACAGATTTCCTGGTTTGGTTACAATTGGGATTCAAGCCTTTGTATGGCATAGAAACTATCGTAAAACTATTGAGTCCAGGAGAGAAAAATATATTCTTATGGGTCTTTTTAGCTTTCTCCATGACTCAGTCTCATAAAACAAATTATCCTTATGAGCCACCTACAAAAGTTGTAGTAAGACACTGTTTACTTCGGTTCCATTGTGTCCTGAATACAGTTGCAGTTGGTGATGGTGGAGGAGGAAAGATTTGTTCAGCGATTAATGCCTTGTTGGGTGCTACATAAGTTCGATTTATTCACCCAACATTCTGAACATAAATGTAGTTCAGAGATCAGAAGACAATGTTTTTTTAGTGTGCATTTCATGTCTATATCTAGAATTTTAAATAATAGCTGCTTTGATGGCCATACAAAGGACCTCAAAGGTGATTTATTCTTCAAAAGGCAACTGGAATGTTTTTTTCCCCTCAATGAAAAAGAAATATTTTGCTTCTCATCCTCATCATACTCTGATGGCCATTCAAAGGATATTAAGGCAAAACTGTTACAAAGGTCATTTTAATACTACATTGCAGTCACTAAGGTTGATTGATTATTTCATAATGTAATTTGTTCTTATAAATCTGTATTTTTACTGATTTTGTATAGAATATTATAAGCTGCCAAGAATGGATTGGTGATATATGAATATGATAAATACAAAAGAAGAGGAAGAAGGAAGAAGAGAACTTTTGCATGTTTAGCATGCAAAATATTCCCAGGTTATCTCTGGCAGGGGTGGGATTCTACCAGTTCGCACTTATTCACTAGAACCAGCTGTAAACATTCTGAGCAGTTCAGAGAACCAGTTGTTAGAAGAATTTACTGGCCTAATCCTGTAAGGAAGGCAGGAAGGAAACATTCTTGTGTTATTTACAGAAACTGCCTCTCCGTTAACCTTTATTACATTCTTGGCAGGACTAGACTTCCTGTCTCAGGAACATCTCTGGAGTTTTTTTTCCCTCCTTTGTTGGTACTTTGCTTGTGTGGAGTGACCATTCAAAGTTACAATGGCACTGAAAAAAGTGACTTATGACCATTTTTGTCACTTACGACTGTTGCAGCATTCTCACAGTCATGAAAGGCCAGACGAGGAGAAGCATGCCTCAATGTGAGTGATATTGAGTTGGTCATGCCCAGCCAATAACATGACCACCAAGCCACATCCACCCAGTCACATGACCACCAAACCACACCCACCACCTCAGCCACACCCACAGAACTGATTGTTAAAAATTTTTGAATCCCACCCCTGATCTCTGGTATATCTAAGTACAACTCGAAAAAAAAATCAAGCTTGACATGTTGGAAAGCTACATCAATTTATCTTGATTCTTGACCTCCAATTTGGTTTTCATTCATATCATGGGTACAGGAGCTACTTAAATTGCCTAAAAGGAAGACTCCATTGTCATATACAAAACTTGCATGCATGAGCATGAAGGGCTTTACTTTAGTTGATTTTTGCTGTTATTACTGTTGAAATAGAAAAAAACAGAAAAAGGAAGAGAGAGACAGATGAGACAACATCATTTAATACTATGAATACAGAAATGATGTATTTGCTTTCAATCATACTGAAAAACACTTATTATAGTTATATTTTTAAGTAGCAAGCAGTACTATAATACAAATAAAATGTTACTGATTACTCTTCAGTGGTGTGAACAGATTTAGGTCCATGAGCTGTCAGTTCTACTACCATTTGCCCATGACCAGAATTGATTACATTCAAGGGAATGTAGTCCTTGGCAGAAAAAAATAGTTCCTACCTTGCTCTAAATTCTAGGCCAAATAGTAAGTAGTAAAATTGTTTTCAGAGCCAACACATTATCAGCAAAAAAGGTTATTTCCACCAAAGATGAAGCCTGATCAAACACTGCAATTTTGTAAAAAGAATAGACCTCTTTGTATGCATCTCTAGATATACAAATTTCTGTTGAAATTTGGAATGATGTATAGTACATGTTTTTATGAACTATAGAAGTGGCCATGTTTTGATAAGTCTACTCTATGCTTTACTATATGTAGCCAAGAAGGAAAGGAACTTTCAGCCATATGTCAAAATTCACCATGACCGCATATCCCATTTCTATGCTGTTCTGCAGGTGGGAAAGTAATGACAGATGGTTTCTTTCAAGTTGATGATGTCCAGAAAGAAGATGGCAATAAATCACTGTGCTTAAGACATCATGGTATTATCATTCTATGGAAAGCTGAACCAGCAATAACATAGCATGATAGTATTTTTTTAAAAATAACATAGTCAATTCAAATATTAATACATAGAATTTCAATTTAGCAGTGCACCCATTTTTACTGATGCTTCTGCACCTGTTCAGCTCTGTTCACAATGTCAAGTTGAAATGCACTAACCAAATCTATATTGAGTATTTTGGGTATACACACAGACAGTGACACATGCACAAATTCCTATCATTTTAATCAACAGTGGGACAACATCCAGAAATAGTATTCTATGCTGAACAAAACAATTGGTTTCAATTCCTTAAGTACCTTCCATCATTACTTTTAGGCATTTTATTTTTGAATGTCTGAAATTGGGAGTTTATCCTGGCATTCTGTTCCATTCTTTCCTTCCTGACTTTTTATAACTTCCATAGAGATGTCTTTATCCTGTTGTTTACCCAATGCATTGTAGTACAAATAACTATATAATTATATACTATCCATTGTGCAATCCATTCTGCTGAACACCTAATTCTCCCCGTACTGTCTACTTATACAGGGGTCTCCAACCTTGGCAATGTATAACGTTGCCAAGGTTGGAGACCCTTGGTCTAATATATATGTGTATTTACCCATGTAATATGGCTGTGGTATTATTACTTATCCTTATTATCTTCTTTACTACCCACTCTTACTGGTATTATTACTATGATTATGATTATGATTCTGTTGCTTTGCATGTACAGTGAGGGTTTCTGCACCAGAGACAAATTCCTTGTGTGTCTAATTATTCTTGGCCAAATAAAATATTCAGTTCAGTTCAGTTCAATACTAAATAACTCTAAAATATTTACACAAATGCAAGGCTGAAATGTATGCATTTTATATGAGAAACACATTTTAACATAAGTTTAACATACAAAACAAAAAAACAAAAAAACCCCACAACACCCTTTCTTATGCTATAGTACTTAAATTTACATTGTGGCTGAAAAAGACAATTTGTGTCAGCCTTCAAGATCTTCTGCTATTGCTTTGCATCTTTCGACTGCCATAAGTAACGGGGGGAGGGGGAAGGGGAGGTAAGGATAAGTCGAGGAAGTGAGCTGGAGGTGTTACATTCTTCTGTTGTGTAAATG
>BHFT01000991.1:0-24300 GCA_004320025.1 Laticauda laticaudata | reverse complement strand
AAATTCGGGGCACTTTTGAGAGTGGATAACAATGGATGGAACATTTTTTCGTCCGCTGTGTCCTTTTTACAAATGTTTTGCATCCGTCGGCCAATGTGACAGGCCCTTTAGGCACTGAAATGGAGTTTCTTGATCTATATCAGGTCTAATTTTGAAACAAATCTTTCTCAGCTGTCCTGCAGGATGCCTTGCTTTAGGGAGAGTGAAATCCTGTTGATTCCCTTGGGAATCTGTGAGACTCTCTCAATGACTTTCAGTGACACCAACTAAGATATCCTCAGGTCTTTTGAGCTGGGATATACAAACACTATCTCAAAATAGTTCTCTTCCTCCTTTTATGATTCATTTGAAAGAGTGATTCTAGGGGATTTTTGCTCTGCTCCATAGCAATTAAGCGATAGACTTCTCCAGGGCTCTGTTTTTACCCTTGTGCTTTTAAACATCTGATTTAAAGCCCTGATAGAAGTTAACAAGTGACATGTTGTTCACATGACTTGATGGGACATTACATGATACAAGATGTGGCACTAAACCAGAATTTGTCAAAGCATATAATATTTGTGAATAGATAATCTGCTGTGTTATATCATGGCTACCAGATTTCAAAATTCAGAAAAGACATTTGTGTGTGGTTTTGCATGACCTTGAATAAATTGCCTATTGGTTTTCAAACATATTTGTAACATGAGAGGAGTAGATGGGAAAGAACATGCATTTATGAATGAAATGAAACAAAAATAGTCGTGAAAAAATTGTGAAACAAGTGAAAGGGGAAGGAAGTAAAAGATCTAAATAATTATTGTCTGATCTTATGGAGTGGAGTTAAGAGGAAGAGAAGAGGTTGGTTTAATAGCGAATTGATTGGCTAAAATATGTGTCAGAAAGTATAAACTGGTGTCATCTGATGGTAATGGGAATTCAGAGAATGGCAATATTTGCATGTTTTGCTCTTGTAAAGAATGTTAATTTAAAAAAAGAGATAAATTTTAGGAAAATCAATTTGGAATTTCAGAAAACATTTTTGGAGGCGAGTATGTTTTGTTAAGATATGTCAATGGAGAGATGGGAATGAGACAAAAGAGGACAAAACCAATGACTGGGTCAATTCAGAGATCCAAGAATGTACAAGAATGGTAACAAGCGAATATTTGCTTTTTTTAAAAAAAGCCTGTTGCCTTAAATAGATTATTCAAATAGTAATCTATTCATGTGTTTACTTAGAAAAGATGTGATTGAAAAAAGCATGATTGATTTGTTTATGAGGAAAATTTCAAAGAATTAGAAAAGGATATTCTTTTCTCTCATGCCTTCAATTTCCTTTAAAAAAAAAAAAAACTATCTCTTGCTTCTTTATTATGCTTTGCACAGAATTGCTTGGCACACAGTTTATGTTCATAGATGTGATTAATCTGGCATGCAATTTTTGAGTTTATAAGTCTATCATTTAAAAGGTGATAGTTAAAATATAAATATTCGTACTGAATTTTGGGATTTGAGTAACTGGTTGATAAAACATTCATTACAAAAATCAGGATACATGGAACTTTGTTCCTTTTATTTGCATTTTTCTTAAAAGCACAAAACAATTCTTGTTATCTTTGTCGTTGTTTTTTATTCTGTCAAAATAGTCTTAGCTTTAATTTTCTTCCTCTGTACATTTAACATAATGTAATGTATTTCTATATAAATACACTATTGTTAAAAAGGCATAGATGGCTTGGGAAATTTATGTGGAGATAATGGAATCAGAATTCTCTTTACAACACATTGCAACTTTTGGATAATTTTATTGCAAGCATATTTGTTTTAAGATGAAGACTACAGCTCAGAGAGGTTGCAGTAACTCTTTTTATTCAAACCATGTAATGTATAGAGCTTAAAATAATGGGTAATTTTATGCAAAAAACAGTATAAGAGTATATTTCAATTTCTTTCAATTGTGCAATTTTGTGTGATGGCCTGATCCCAAATAAAACAAAATAGCCCCAAACCCACAAATTGGCAAATCTCATGAATTTTCAACATTATTACCTTCAGATTTTTTGAGATCATGCATACAAGGATGATCTTCATTCAGATATTCTAGTACTCTTATGCATGATGTCATGAGATTTTAGAATTTTCACTAGATTTTTAAGACTGATAAACAGCTTTGAACTTTTGCAACTGCGTAACTTACCATCATTATCAATTTCAATTTAAATTGGGAGATTATGGGTATCAAGATAAGGTAATGAAAAAGCTTGTTATTAATTAAACCAGTCATAATCCATCAAAGATGAAAACATCTTAAAATGTGTAACAAACGTTGCAAACAATAACAACATAAGGAAATGATAAACTACAATTACATCAGTCCCAATGAAAACTAATCAAGAGACCAAGTTGCTATTATAGGAACGGTTGTTTCAAAATATGAACAGGGCTTTATTCAAAACCTTACTTAGGGGAGGGAGCTGTACTTGCTAAAGGCTTACCTTGCTGAATGTCAGTGGCCACAGGGTGCAAAAAACCAAACAAACCTTTGAATCAAGTTTCTGAGTACCAGTTTTTGGGAGGAAATGATAAGAGAGGACACTTGGTCTTCATGCCCTATCTAACTAAGATGCCAGATAAAATAGATAATTGTTATGATCTACAAGACTTTTATATTTGTATACATTGGCATTCTTCAATCTCAAAACACTATGGTATCGTGCTCTGAAAAGAGGTCCTAAAACAGCATCTAGTGTGGCTAAAAAGGCCAATTCAAGAGTGGCAATCCCTTTCACACTGAGGACAGATACAGTCTGCCCCCTGTCTAGCCCCCAGATTTTGCTGGTTCTGGTACTGCCTCTTTGTCTCAGCCTGCCAAACGAGTGTCTCTTCAAATTGAAGAAAGCCATGGGCTTATATTTGTATGTTTGCAATATTTCTGTAGCTATTAATCATAAATTGATGTGACTTTTATTTTGCACTCTGTTGGGATCTTTAGCTGTTGGCCATGTGGGATGCCCCCCTCTCCCCAGAGAATGAGATTATTGAGCAATATTAAAAGAGGTAGAATATTATATTTCCCCAAAGGAGAATGGAGAAACATGCTCTTAAAGGCAGAAAGCAGCCCAGTCTTCCTGCTATAGGAAAACTTAAGCTGCCTCAAGCAGAACTCTGAAGTCTTTAGAGGTGGATATTTTGGGCCCATTAAGAAATCCAGGCCAGTCTGTTCACAAACAAAATGCCTTCAGCCCGGCTCCCACAGGCTGGAGCTGATGGGATTAAGAATTTATATTCCCCCATCCAAATTCTAAGCACAGGACAAGACCTTTAAGACATAATAGTAATCCTATTACCACCACCACTGAAATAGTAAAAGACACAAGGCTACATTGCACAATCCCCTGGAGCATCTCAATCACCAAACCTCAGATTATATAAATCCATTCTCTCATTCAGCCATTTTGTCAGCCATCCCAGAAACATGCTGCTGTCACTGAAGTTTCTGGAAACCAAATAAATAGAAACGTTTTTTCCTGTAGCCAACCATTTCCAGCTATTTTCTCCCAGATTTGAACCAGTCTGGATGTTTGTTCATTTCAGCAAAAAGTCAGTTTCAAGAATGGTTCTCCTTGTTCATCAAAATTAGCTTACATTTTATTTTCTGTGATGGCACTTCCAGTTTTGTTTTTATCTTATTCTCCTACATTTTCACAAATTGGGCATCCTTGTATCAAGTTCCAATCAAGTCATGCCTGTATCTATGTCACATGGGCATATACAGCAGCCATGGTGGTGCAGTGGTTAGAGTAGAGTACAACAGGCTACTTCTTCTGACTGCTGATTGACAGCAGTTCAGCAGTTCAAGTCCCACGAGGCTCAAGGTTGACCCAGCCTTCCATCCTTCTGAAGTCAGTAAAATGAGGACCCAGATTGTTGGGGGCAATGTACTGACTCTGTAAACTGCTTAGAGAGGGTATAAAAGTGTTATGAAGCAGCATATAAGTTTAAGTGCCAGTGCTAGTGCTAGAGGTATTACATCTGTTGCAATTCAGTTTGTCAGCTATGCAGTTTGGAAATAAATTTTCTACTACAAGGCAACTGTGAATATTAAGCCCTGGTCCTATTGCACTTACGGATGCAAAGAGGATGTAAAATGTTAAAAAAAGCTTGCCATCTGTTGGAAAACGTTTTGCATCCGTTGTGTACTCACTGCATACGTGTTTCATACGCTCTATCCCTCAAGCATCCGTCCACTGAGATTTCATCTGAGATTTCATCCGCCACAAGACAGTTTGAGCTGCACAGAAACTTTGTGAGCGCGATGAAAACTTTCCACCGTTTGTGTACATCCAATGACAATATACAGGCAACAAACTTCTATTGTCAGTTAATCATCCGTTACAACGTCCGCATAATTCCTCTCCTGCATCTCTGCCATCTCCTCAACTCACATTCCTGCAAGCTAAAACAGAAAGAGGGAGGAAACAAAAGTACCGGAACATCTACACAGCGTTAGTAACACGGAAATTAGAAAGGTATAAAACTAGTAGAAAGGAATAGAAATATAGTATGCATCTTTATATAAAGGATTAAAAACGGACAAACTTTTGTATTTGGGATGTATCATTAATTTTCATGGATGTTCTGCAGATAGTATGTCTAGATATTGTATGAAGGACACCCTAGCGACTACCGATATTTCCAATAAAAAAGTGGGGAGAAAATCATCTGATCTCAGGTATGAGTCAGCAGCCTGTGGTACAGGACCTCTTCACCCTTAATCGTCTTGGTCTCCACCATAATCAATTGTTCTCCACCATGGATCATGACCAAGTACGTATGATAGCTGAGATCATTCATCACCAGAACCAAAACCTGTTTCAGGACTGTTTCACCTTCTATACACAAGAGAAGAAGAACATCCAAAGAGCTGTGTGGGTCCGAGGATAGTCGGGCAGAGAATGGAGTTTGACTGTATGACCAGTTATGGTGGAGCTGAGAATGAAAGATCCTCGTCATTTCCAGAACTCATGAGATGCACCAGCCATGTATGACGAAATTGTAACCCAGATTGACCAGCCTAGCCCCAACTTCTGTCCCAACCTTGATCCCTGAGACTGAGGTGGCACTGACTCTGTGACCTGCCTCTGAATCAACAACAGAAAATTGCAGTATGCTGGTGTTTGTGCCACACAACAGCATTCAAGCAACAACGTGGTCAGGAAGTGGTGCAGGCTTCATCGAATGAATACTTGTGGAGGACTCCTCCAGTGCCCCTCCACTGAGAAGGACTGGAGGGAAACGTGCCAGAACAGTTGGATCAGAGGTGAACTTTCCCCACACCGTTGGACCATATGAGGAAACACTTGGCCTGAAAGCTCCAGCCAACTCAGGGTCCAATTACTACAATCTACAACGAACTCTTCAGTATCATCCTCTTTGCCATGGTTGAATGCTGACTACAAGTTCATATATCTCATGCTTCAGCAACGAGTCGCTTCAGATTCCCATAGACTATACCAACCAGTTACCTCAAGGAGGCTGGAACTGCAACCTCATTCATGGTTTCCAGAATCCAGACCCCCTACCCAATTGACACACAAGATGTGCCCTGAACTTCATCGTGGGATGACACTTCTCCCTCAGAACCTACCTCATGAACCCTGACAGTTTCAAGATAACCTCACCCAGAAGAGAGGATCTCAAACTACAGGCTGTCCAGGGCAAACGGGTGGTGTGGGATACGCCTTTGCATCCTGCCAACAGTTTCCAGGTACTTCTCACCACCATGCAGCATCACCCGAGACTGTGAGCAGCATTGGTGCGCGAAGCTTGCTTGCATCCTGGCACAATCTCCATGCGACCCGCTACCCAGGGTTGCACAACAGCTGTGGACTGTCAGCAAGGGAATAGGGACTGGAGCCTGCTGTGAATGAGCGCAAGACGAAACCTGATAGACACTGTGGATGTACAAGCCCCAACAGAAGCTTCACATGAAGGGAGAAGCAGCCGCACCTACTAGGACACTGAGCATGGACAACTTCCCAGCTGCAGCAGTGGGTGCAAACAGGATATAAGATGATCAATGATTCTTCCTTTGAGCCTGTCGCATAATCTTACTGATGAGATTGATGCCATGTATGTTTGAGTGGTCCTACAATGATAAGGCATAATAAATAAGCTTGTTAATTTTAAAATTTGTTGATCATAATAAAATTATTGATAAAAAAGTCCATAGGTTTGCAGCTGGAGGGTGGACCATACAGCGTCCCACTATTCTTGCCACTGGAGGTTTTTCTATCTCACAACTGTTCTTTATCTATCCCACAAAGGCATCGCAAAAAAGCTTAACCATTTTTTTTCAAAATTTTCACAACACCTATTATTAAGTAAAAAAGAAATACTAAGTGTCTCTAAGCAAAGCATAATGTTTATTAAGATTTCTTAGGTAACCTTATGATTTTTCATTAAAAAGCATAATGAACCAAGTGGAAACTTATTATACTGTGTTAACAAAGATTAACGTCTTATTTAACTTTCTTAGGTAACTTTATGACTTCTTTAAAAAAGCCAAAATGAACCAAGTAAAGTGTCTTAAGAAAAGATAAATCTTTAACAAGTAAAACAACTCTTAAGTCTCTGACGCTATTCTCTAAGTCACTCCTTTGAATCATGTCACGGTTCTCAGCTCGGTTAAGCAGGCAAGGTGTGGAGGTGGCTGTGGCCTTGAGTGCTGGTCCTGAGGCACCATGAGGAGTGCTTGGCCCTGAGGGTACAAAAGTTGGTGTGTGTTCAGGAAGCTGTCCGAGAGCTGACTCAAGTCCTGTGAGGTTGAGAGGCTCCTCGATCAAGGACTTGAGATGTTACAGCCCAGGACAGAAGAACAGATTTTTCGTTGATGGGCTTCGGCTTGGCGGTGGAGGAAGGAGGAGTTAGTGGGGCTGTCTTGTCTGCAGCTGGGTAGGAGAGTGGCATCTGTGGCATGTGATGAACCTAGGGACCATGGCTGGCGGAAGTTCTGTATTTGAGCTTGGAAGCTCCTGTTAGTCGTTAGCCTTGGTTAAGGTGACATGGTGTAAGTACCGTGGAAGCTGTAGGAGCAACCTGGACTGAGTAGGAGCAGCTTTCACTGGCCTTGAGCGTTTGCAAAAGTGCTGTGATCTTCTGCTTCAACACTGTACTGAGCCTCGGGCAAGTCCCCTCAGGGTTCTGCTCACGTAGGTGGGATGAAGGATGTTCCGGCCTGAGGACTGCCTCATTCCAAGTGGACCAGCTGAGAGAGAATTCTGTGCTGGTCTTCATTGTGTCCCTGATCCAACAGCACACTGTGTTCTGGCCACTCCCAGTCTCTCTCTACCTGCATCCTCTGTAACTGCGGGTGGGTGGGTTGCCTTTTGTGGCTGCTGCTTTTCCTCCATTTGTGACAGCAGGGCATCTATCCCCCATTGGATCCTCAAGTCGCCACATGTGGAGTTGCAGCTTCGGGGGGGGGTCTCTCCATGGCGGCCCTCTTGAAGACACCTCACTGGAAACAGGATAGCTGGCTCTGGCTGCGAGAAGACTGGCTGTCTTAGTGCTGTCTGAGAAGATTGTCAAAGGGGAGGCCCTCAGTGGGGTCTCACCTCCAGAACGAAACTCCACTTGGCCATGATGTACTATCTCTCTGTCAGTGAGCTTGACACGCCTGCCCGGATTTCTTGGGGTGTACTTGCCATACCAGGTGTTGCATGTGGCTTCCACCATCCCAGAGTACTTCTGCAGATGAACCCCATTCTCTGCCTTTCTCTCCAAGCTGCCTGTTTCTTCTTTGGTGCGCATGTCTGTGCCCTTATCATCCAGAGTTACTTCATTCTCCCTCAGCCATTCCAGGCACCTCATCCTCTATGCTCCTCAGAAACGCGTATCTGTTCCTCTCTCCCTTCTCCTTTCTCCTTATCCTCTGGAGGAGTCTTGAGCAGGCCTTTCAGGGCCTTGAGCAGCAGGGCCTTCAGACGCTTTCATAGCAGAGCTAACGCTTTCATGGCAGTTGAAGCGCAGCCACCCACAGCCATCAGGGCTTTGAGGGGGCCTTGGGCTGGCTCACCACAGCAGCCAGCCAGCGAGTCAGCAGACAGCAAAGGCCAACGAACAGCGAGCAGCAGGCAGGTTCAGAGTCAGTGCCAGGGGTGGGATTGCTGGTTCTGTCGCTTCTTTGCAGGGCTGGAACGAGTAGGGCACCGGTTCCCTCCTCTGCCGACTGAGCCATGGTAGTTCCTGCTAGTCTGTATGTCTCGGGCAGCATTCAAATTTCCTCCTTGTTCCATATGACTTGGAACTGAATGCGTGTCTGCATCCTTAGATATCCACGGAGCTGATGCCAATTCATACTTCCCGATCATCGCGACAGTGGAATGCTTTTGTCATCGCGCATATACAATTACTGCACGCGATTCATAAATATACATCTGCGCGGCATCCCCTTTGTTTCCTATAGGCATCTGTGATGCATCTGCTTCATCTGCTTTGCATCCGCCCCTTCCGCTATGCGTCCGCTTTGCAATTCTCCCCCGGAACCCCTTCGGATGTGTCCATCCGCTGTCATCCGCTAGGCTTCCTATTAACATCCGTTTAACATCCCCGCTACATACTACCCACATCTGTTCTTTTCAGTTCTTTTCCATTCTGTTTATGCAAATTTTCACTACTTTTTGGAGCGGATGACAACGGATGGAGCCACCCCTGAAATTTTGCTCGTCTGCTGTGTCTTTTATGCATACGTTTTGCGTCCGTCGGCCAGTGGGACCTAGCCTTTATGTTTTGAACCAATCCCTTTTTGAGCTTCCTATCTCCTAAAATTGACAAATTTATGTGTGGAGATTGATGTTTAAATAACAACAAAAGTAGGACAGTTATTATTCCACTGGTCCACTTAACCAAGACATGTCCACAAACACCAGTCTACATTTAATTGTTTTAATTTTACTTCATGAAATTCATCAGTCCTTTTAAAGAGAAAGATTGAGAGGTACTTTTTTTTTCCAGGATGCACTTAGTTTAGCCAGAGGATGTAATTGGAAACAACACAGAGACTATCAAGCTATTCCTAAATGGGGCTAAAGAATAAGAGATTAACATAGGATTTACTAATAAAATAGGAAGAATACAGATGCTATTGAATTACAACTCCCTGATTTCTCAGTTAGCAGTGCAGAGATATTGGTGTTGTACTGCACCTGGACATTAACAGATGGAAATTAATGTTCCCATTAATGTTAACTTCATTTCCAACAAAATAATATTTGAGGAACCTCTTTTGATACAATTATTTATCTGTTAAGAAATAGCAATAGCACTTAGCTCTAGATTTATATATCACTCCATTGTGCTTTACAGCACTCTCTGAGTGTTTTACAAATATCAACATATTGCCCCCAATAATTTGGGTCCTCATTTTACCGACCTCGGAAGGATAAAAGGATGAATCAACCTTGAGCCAGTCAGATCAAACTCCGGCAGTGGGAATGCTAATATAAATTTTGACTGACGGTGGCTTGCTGATGTTGGTGGGAAAGTCAGTCCCATATTCCAGAGCTGCAGTAGTCACAGGACTGGCATGTGCACTGGCCTGCAATGGTTGAGCTGCTCCAGGATGACCAAAGGGCCAGTCTTGTGACTACTGCAGCTCTGGAATATGGGACCGGCCCATGGTGGGGTTGGAAATCTCCGCTGTATAATGTGCAAATTTGCAGGTGGTGCAACATGCAAAAAGCACAGCAGTCCTCGCTGGCCAGGACAAGGTAATGGTGCTCTTGCAGCAAGAGGGGACTGATGGCACAGGTGGGCTAAAGTGATGATGGAGATGGCTGGAAGGTGCAAGAGTGCCATGCTACTTGCATTTGTGCAGCACTCCTGCACCTTCCAGCTCGCCTCTCCTGGCCTGGGCTCTTCCTCAATGGCCGTGGGCTGTAGGGATGGCCTGGGGCAGGAAAAATACTGGCTGCTGGTGGTGGGAGGTGGCGGAATGAGCAAGTCTGTGCTCACCATCCATTCAGAGGTCTGGAATGGGGCAGCGGCGGTGTCAGTTTTCTCATCCCTCTCAGTGCTCTGCTCTGTTAAGGGTGGGGTCGTTCCTCTTCCTCCGACCTGGGCTCACTGCTGGTGGGTGGGGGCCTCCTTGGGAAATGCTCTCACCCCAATGGGGAGAGCCCAGCATGTGCATGCTCTGGAGAGAGGTTTTGAGGCCTGGAGGGAGGGACCTTATCTGCTTGGAAGTGGTGGGAGAAACCTGGACCTTAGTCTCGGGGAATTCTCTTGTGTGGAGGCTGAAGGGAGGGTGTCGGATGCCCAGATCAAAAGAGTGCCAAGGAAGACGGGCTCCTAATAACCAGGCAACACCCCCCCTTCAGCCTTCAGAACACTGTCTACATTCCCTTTTAGCAGTGCACTGCAAAGAAATTTGAAAGAGGTGAAGAAGAGGTCTTTTCAAGAAGCACAATTGCCCAACTGAACTGCTTACATTTAGAAGTCAGTGATAAACTCCAAGGATCATAAAAAATACTGGAGGTTTGTGAATCACCAATGATAACAAGTTAAATCTTCTTCTTAGTCTGGCCTTGGAGATTTCAAAGACCAATTGGTGAGCGAGTGAGGAACACATATACACATCCAAAATGTTTCTTACTGAATGTGTAAGGAGGCCCCAGGATTATCTGCAGAGTGTGATAAAAATGTCACAATAGCAATCAAAGCTACGCAGTACACATAAAAAACAATATGTGAAACTTTGATCACACCATTATAGTCACCATCTTGACTTATTTTTTTTAACCAGTTCCCTACAGACAGACCTGGAGAACTAGCATGCTAATATTAAACATATGCAGTACTGATTAAAAAAAATTACTGGCATTCTTCATTTTTATTTTTTAGCTGCAAATATTGTAGCAATAGATCTCACGTGACTGCAAATGTTCGGACTGGTGACAGCTATTCCTATATTAAGGCCGAAGGCATAATGCTTACTAAGATGTTTCAAACCACACCATCCAGTATGTATTTCATTTTCGTGTTACCATATACACTCAAACTAACAGACAAAAAGATTATTTATAACACTCCCCTGAGGCACTGTCCAATCACAATCAAAATGAAAAAGTACATGCTAACAACAGTTAAAATCACCAAAAGCAATAAAATGGATAAACAGAATGATAGATTTACAATCGCACTAAAAAGAGCACTTACTCCATGATAAATCTAAGCCTATAAACCTGATACTTAAGTTTACTAAAAATTTATAACAAAATTATCCTAATCTTTCAATTTTCTTGCCATTCTGATTCCACTTGCAAATACTTCTACCAAAAGTATTCTTTATTACACAAAGTAAATTTTAAAAATTCATCCTGTTACTCTGTTCTGAGCATGAAAGGACTAGATTGAATGTGCACAAGAGTTTTCCCTTTGTTTTTTATATTCGCATCTTGATCAAATAAAAATAAGTCACTGATGCATCAGCTGCATGCTAATAATGGGGGTTATACATGGTTGATGTCTTACATTGTTTAAGCTAGCACTAAACCATTAACTCAGAAATGATATGCATGAATATGTATAAATAAGCACTGGAGGTCTTCTGAAATGATTATGGCTACTTCAAAAAATCAGAAATCTTGCACTCATTGAATTTACTTCTCAGTGATAGGATACAAGTTCCAACATTTTATGATTTGCAGGAAATAAGAACCCATTAAATGATTCACTGAGTATGCCCCAATGAACAGAGCTACAACAGCTTGAGAATGATTAATTCCATGAGTAGGTTTCTATTTCATTATAGTATTTCTTCTCCATACCCCATATCAATGTTTATAGTCTTCTGCTCCAAGTTTGATTTTATTTTTCCCTTCCTCTCTTGTTCTATTTCTTTAAAAATGTTGCAAATTCATTCTTATGACTACTGTCACTGAAGAGTTCAGAAGAGAACAGTTAATTCTGTTCCTCAGACTACAGCAGGAGGCTTCACAGCTGATAATAAAGTCAGGTTTAACCTTGGTGTGTGAGACCATAAGAAGAGTTTTTTAAGCTCTCAAGGATGCTAGGTATACCTTCCCTGTGGCAACGGAAAACAGCAGGAGAAAAGGAGGAAGGTTAAAGAGATGCTTGCCATTGTGACAAAGGACCTAAACCTCACAGGAGGAAGAATGAAGAGCCACAGCAAATCACTAGTGAAGGCAGCAAGAACTGCAAGAACTGCACTACCACTGTAGTGGTAATAGTAATAAGTTAATAATAATAGAAAGTTAAAATTAGTAATAATAAGTAAGTTACAAATAGTAAATCCCTTCTTCCTCTTCTCTTAGGTTATCATTGCTGCTGATGTTACCAATGCTAGTAGTTCTTCCTTTGCCTGTTCTTGCCTTCTTTCCATGGCCTCATTTCTGTGACTGGTGGTAAGTTACTGGTGGTTACTTGTGGTGGTAGATTATTGGTTCATATATCAAAAAGATAAGAAGTTAACTTGATTAGTTGTGCCATTTAGGCCAGAACCCTTGAAGGGTTTGGCCAAAATGAAACTTTGTATGGAAACATATTATTGGATGCACTCATTTGTAATAGTAGTAAAAAGAGATATAGTTTGGGCATCATGCTAGAAACCAGGTGATTTTAAGTTCTAGTCTTACCATAGGCACAAAGGGAGCTGGGTGATCTTGGCCTAATTCCTTTCTCTTCATTTTGGGAAGAAGGCAACAGTAAACCACTTCTGGAAAACCTTGCCAAGAAAACTGCAGGGACTTGTCAAGGTAGTCCACAAGAATCAGACATGACTGAACAGAAAAGAAAAAAGTAGTAACAGTGTCATCAATCTATAATCAGGATCATTGATTTCTAGTGCCTCATTTTGTTTTCAATCACTGTTAGCCACTTAAAAGTTATGTACAAGTAGTTTGTCAAGCATCCAGAAAGTATCCATTATATCAATCATTCCAAGAAGTTATGTCTCCAATTGATTTATTAGGAACAGGTCTGGCATGTCAAAAGCAATTTCCCAAGTGAAGGTTTTTTCGTGTGTTACACAGAATCCACCTTCTCTCCTCCCACTTCGACACTTCATAAATCACAAGAACCAATTAACTGCAACTGGAAATTCTTAATATGACACACAGAATAACCTTGAACTTTTCAATTCCTCTAACTCTCTAAAGAAAAAAATGTGGCAGCTGAATTTCAAAGCTGCCATAGTCCTTGACTTTCAACCACAATTGAGCCCAAAATTTCTGTTGCTAAATGAGACATTTATTAAGTGAATTTTGTGCCATGTTACAGTTGTTAAACGAATCTGGCTACCCCGTTAACTTTACCTCTCAGGAGGAGGTAAAAAGTGATCACATGACCAAGGCCCACTGCAACTGTCATAAATATGAGTCAGTTGCCAAGCATCTGAATTTTGATCATGTGACCATGGAGATGTTGTAACGATTGTAAATGTGAAAAAACATTATAGTTCATTTTTTTCATTGTAACTTTCAGCGGTCGTTAAATTTAACAGTTGTTAAATTTAAGAATTACTTATATAGACTTTGAGATGGGCAGTGAATGAATGAATAAATCTATGCGTGCTTCTTTCAACATTGTGGACTGAATTTGGGCTTTGGGCATGGATAATAACCTTACATTTTTCTGAGAGAGTGAGAGGGCTTGTTCACTTCTTATCTACAACCTTTTACTTTTTGTGCCAAAAATCCTGATGCTGCAGAAGATAAGGAAGACCTAATGCGAAGAACTTGGGGCATGTAAACAAATCATTAACAAGGGAAGGCAAGAGTTATTCCTGCTTTAGCTGTCAAGTAATAAGAGAGACTCTTCTGGACAAACCCAGATGGCTTGAAAGTTGGATGGCTGTTCAGGAGCTCAAAACTTGAAAGAGAACTTAGGCAGGAAAAAAACTCCAGAGGCTGGAAGGAGGAACATCTGCAAAGCACTGTGGACTTTTTAAGAGGAAAATAACCTGAGGAAAAATTTGCCAGGAGGAGAGAAAGAACAATTCTGACACATGGTTTGCCTCCCACACCTCAAGCTTTTCCAACAATACACTCTTGTGTTCAACCTCAACACTCACTTTGCTCTTCTTTTGCCTTGTATTAGTAACAGTCCTTGTTTCATTGTTCATTCTGAATTAAGAAGAATCAGGCAGGGACTCTATAGTTGTCAGAATGATGATTTATCTGTATATGTGGCTTTTAAATGCAAATAAACAAAAGGAATTGTTACAAGGAACTATGTTTTGTTGTGGGCACTTGAATGAGCTGCAAGCATACAATTCAATTGGGATAAAATTAAAAAAAAAAGCCTGATTATGGGCTTAATAATCTTGTGAAGTGGATCTACAAGGATAAAAATATTAATCATTATGACAACTTTGGGTCAGCATTTGGAAAATAACATAATAAGAAATAATATTATTAATAAAGGAGAGTATTATACACCTATATATTTTTGCAGAACATAATGAACATGACCTTTGATGCAAATGTGTTTTTCTGTCCTAGTGAAGTGAATTGTTTAGAGACAGGAAACAAAAACTGAGGTAAAAAAAATGTAATGGAAACAAATGAATGGTGAACAATCATAAATATCAGAGGAAAAGACTAATGCATAAGTGTTGTGACTGCTTTAAAAAAACAATGATCAAGACTTACTCCTGGTGTTGAGTAGCCTAAATGAGGCATTTTTCTGTTTCCCCTTGTTAGGAAAGAATGCCATTTATACAATAATTTACCTTATGACCTGTACATGTTGTGAAACAAAGACTGAATGGTTGTTCAAAGAATTGTTTGATCCATATGATTTAATTAATTGGTCAATGAATTGACACAAACTCATCAACAAGGAGAGTCCTGACCAGATGTTTCACTGGGCCAGTATCCATATTTCTGCAGATTAATCTTGACTTCTCAAATTTATATCTTAATTATAAATGTTTGCACCTTTTCGAGCCCCACATCTTTTCTTTGCCTCCACATTTTTAAACTGGGAGAGATGTACAGATTTTATTGCATGATTGCACCATGGGGTGAAATAAAACTTCTATTTGCAATTCTTTTTAAAAACAATTCCCAGCACCAAATTTACCCCTTTTCACAGCTGCCACATACTAGGCCAATGCCACCAGTAAGCTGTTCAACAAAATCTCAAAAATCTATTTCCTGTTCAGTCACCACCAGTTCAGACCCATTGATATATCACAGCATAGACATTTAACAGAACAGAGATTTACCCCTTGAGAACACCCACTGGCTATTAAATGATGTGGTATACATCTCAGAAGTAATATAATGCAGTAGTACAGAAGAGCACAGCATAGCAAACTACTTTACCTTATTATGGAACTTTTAAAACAAAAGCTGCATAAAAACATTATCCAAAGAATTACACATTTCTTATACAGAATGTATACAGAACAATAGAATTGGAAGGGACTCCTAGTCCAACCACTGCAGGAGACCCTATTCCGGGCAAGTCCATTTCATCTTCCAGTGATGGAGCATCCACAACTTCTGGAGGCAAGCAGTTCCATTGATTAATTGTTCTCACTGTTAGGAAATGTTTCCTTAGTTTTAGGTTGCTTCTCTCCTTGATTAGTCTCCATCCATTGCTTCTTGTCCTGCCTTTGGACAAGGTGCTTTGGAGAATAGGTGGACCCCCTTTTCTTTGTGGCAGTCCCTTAGATATTGGAATATTGTTATCATGTCATCCCTGGTCCTTCTTTTCACTAGAGTAGCCATACCCAATGCCTGTAAAGCTTACCTTTATGGTTTACCATAAAGCAAATGAGAAAGTAACAACAGAACAGGGAAAAAACAATGGGGTGAGGATTTTGTGCCCTAATAGCGTTCTACTCATTGTCCAACTTCTAGCATCTCAGGGTTCTCTGTCTTGAATGGAGGACTTTTTTTTTGAATGCAGATAAAATTTTCTATAGATCAAGAACATTGCTAAAGCAAAAGTTCTTGATTGCTAGAGCTCTCTATTCAAATATAGCCTTTTGCCTGTGATAGGCAGATTTTTCCTGCTCAGCATGGGGGAGAGAGATATGGGAATCAGGGTAGATGATTAAGTTTCAAGTTAGCATTCTCATTTGGGCCACGTACCTAAATATATATGGAAACATGAAAGGCAGATTGGTTCCAGGAGATGCAAAGCTCACAGTTGCCTTAGAAAATCTGACCCGTGTAATCAGGGCTGGGATTCAAATTTTTTAACAACCGGTTCTGTGGGCTTGGCTTAGTTGGTGGGCATGGCTTGGTGGTCACGTGACTGGGTGGGCATGGCTTGGTGGGCACATGACTGGCTGGGCATGGCCAACACAATATCACTCACATCAAGGCACGCATCTCCTCACCTGGCCTCTCGTGACTGTGGGGATGCTGTAACAATCGTAAGTGTGAAAAATGGTCATAAGTCACTTTTTTCAGTGCCTGTAACTTTGAATGGTCACTCCACACAAGCAAAGTACCAGCAAAGGAACAGAAAAAAACTTCAGAGAAGTTCCTGAGACAGGAAGTCTCGTCCTGCCAAGAATGTAATAAGGTTTAACAGAGAGGCAGTTTCTGAAAGCAACACCAGAATGTTTCCTTCCTGCCTTCCTTCCAGGATTAGGCCAGTAATTTCTTCTAACAACTGGTTTTCCGAACTGCTTAGAATGTTAACAACTGGTTCTAGTGAATAGATGCGAACTGGTAGAATCCCACCCTTGCCTGTGGTAGCTCGTGGTTTTTCATTTAAATTTTCCAAACCATTCAGGTTTCTATGATTATTTACCAGGTGGAAAAAGGTACAACAAAACAAAACATAATATATTCTTATTACTTCCATGTTTCATTCTGCTTTGTTATTCTATTTGGCAATTCCAAGATTCACAATCTGAAAATGGAATTTTATCGATTGCGTTGGTTATTCCACTAAATACAGGACAAGAGTAGTTAGTAGTGTGGGCCCTTAAAATTTGTGAAATCCTGTGAAACACAACAATCGAAACTATAATGTATTCTATACAGTATTTGTCAATCCTAAAGGAAATCAACCCTATGACTGTTCTTTGGAAGAACAGGTACTGAAGTTGAAGTCCAAATATTTTTGCTACTTAATGAGAAGAGAAGACTCATTGGAAAAGCCCTTAATGTTGGGAAAGTTTGAAGATAAAAGAAGAAGGGGATGGCAGAGGATGAGATGGTTAAATAGTGTCATTGATGCAATGAACATGGATTTGTGCAAACTGTTGGAGACAGGGGAAAATGCTATGATCCATGGAGTCAGAAAGAGTCAGATACAACATAGTGACCGAATAACAATGACAAATGCTTGTCAAATACTCATAAGTAGGAAAAATGGTGAAGTAAGATGAATAAGACTGTAATTTGCAGTATTTTGTATGATAAAAATAAACTGTCCAAAACCTTAACTTTAGAATAGAGGAGCAAAATGAAGTTATCAATATTTCATAGATAAGAAATGAACTGACTTGAACTTTTTGATGTTGTTCGCTCTTTGACTACTTGTCCTAGTAGAACAATGAGCACATATACTTGCTATCCAAATGCACATAATTCTGAAATTTAATCACCAAGGTTTATGCAGTGCTTATGATATTTGCCTGATCTTGCATGAATAAAGCAAATCTTTTAGAAAATGAGTGGAGGAAAGATCGAATGCAAGGCAGCAGACGAAAACAATATTGAAACAAATTGGAAAGCTGAACTACAATTCTAAAGTATTATTCCTTTAATCGTGCTGTGAGCTCCTACTCTTTCATAATGAGGTGGGGAAAAATAAAGATGCCAATAAAATAAATCAACTGAAACAATTTTTATTGGATAAGGTCAGCTGCATCTTAAAGAGGGAAAAAAGATAATAAAAGATATTAGTTACAATTTCTTCATGCTGTGAAATAAAATGAAATAATTATGAGGTTACATAAACTGAAACGTTTGCTGAGTGGATGATTATAAACCATGTAAGCTTTTGAGGAGAAATTCAAAGATCCAGAGGAAGCCATGTGAAATCACTAGATGATCACACCATACTTCAATTTAGGAAAGGATGTGAAATAAGAACAGAGCCTTCAAAAAAGTCCAGTATTCACTATATGTACTTTGATTTAGTAAGACATTAATTACATTATTTTACTTGGATTCTGAGTTTCCTTCAATCAGGCAAAAGCTTTTGTTGTTCATAAAAGTCTTTCAATCAAGTAGACTAAAAGGATGGTTAGGTGGAGGAGTAAGGGACAATGGCTAATTTCTTCCTCATGTTGCAAAAGATTTTCCCATTTTCCAGAACAGCATTTGCTGGAAAGCAAGGGTCTAAAAACAGCAAGAAGATATACTGTATCTTCCAGACCATCCCATGAGTAAATACTGATAGTGGCATGTCCTCACTACAGAAGACATGGCCCCAATCATCACAGACTCCCGTAGAAAGGTTCACTCTTAAACCTAGGAGAAAGCATTACACAAAGCACATCCATTAAAAAGCATACTTAAAGGACACTTTTTAGGTAAACAAAGGGAGATGTTTGGTTTCTCAGGCCAATTGCATAAAAATAGAGGAATTATTTCAGAAGGCCTGAAGTTGCTTTTTGTCCCCAAAAGGAATATTTTCTCTTTACAGCAGTTGATCTCAACCTGTGGTCCACAGACCCCAGAAGCCACGATGTCCACACAGGGGGTTGCCAAAGGCCTATAGAACTGTTATGATTTAAATATTAAATCTTGAGGGTCGATGGCCACAAATGTTATTTAAAAAGGGTCCATAGTGAAGAAATGATTGGGAACCACTACTTCACTGTGTTTTCAAGGTTTTGCAGCAGCATTGCATATGAGCAATATTTCTGCAGGAAAATGACACAGGAAGGAAAGGTTCAAGCTCCTCCTCTCCAGTGCTACAATCCTTAGCACAATCACGGCCCACACAGCTGCTTTTTCAAAGGAAATGAAAGATGTGAATTTTTAAACATTTTTTAAAAATCCATGTTTAATAGCTTGTGTGTAGCTTGATCCTCAGGTGGATCAAGTGGAGTGTTTTCAAACATGATCCTATTTTCATTGGCCAGAGGTTGGATTGATGAGACTATAAACAGACTTTTTTAGTGGCAATCTATGCTCCAAATGAAAGTAAAGAAGAATTTTATGACAAATTACACAAGAAAATAATAGAACTAGAATATGAACTTGTTTGTATCATTGGGGATTACAATGCAATAGTGGATACTAAAAAAGACAAACAAAGACAAACAAAACACAAAGACAAACAAAACAAAATAGGAAAATATTACCTAAAGCATTTTTTTAAATGACAGAAGAGCTAGAAATTCAAGATGCATGGAGAGAAAGATATTTAGAAAAGAGACAATATACATTTTATTCAAATAGACATCTACCTTGGTCTAGAATAGATATGATGTGGGCAGCAACAGAAATAATTGCAAACATAGAAGATATAAGTATAGAAACAAATACATGGGTTGATCATAACCCAATTAAAGTAATATGGAAAGAACAAAAAAGAGATCAAGATGGACAATGAATAATTTAATACTGAAAGAAAAAGAATATGTTGAATATATAGAAAAAGAATAAAAAAATTTCTTTGAGCAGAATAATAAGGAAAAATTTCATTAGAAAATGTGTGGGACACTGCTAAAACTTATATAAGAGGATTAACAATAAGGTTTACAGGAAAGAGAAATAGAAAGAAAACAAGTACAAAAAATATTAGAAGGAGAATATAAGAAATTAGAAGAACTACAGAGGAATACACAAAAGAAAGAAATTCAACATAAAATGACTTTGACAAAACATAAACTGGAAATAATAGATAAAGAGGACTTAGCACAAAAAAATAAGCAAATTAAAAAAAAATTGCAATGCAAATAAACCAGGTAGATGGTTGGCATATAAATTAAAAAGACAAAGAAAAGAAAAGGATATCTCAGCTAATGGATGATAAAGGGAATATGTGTTATAGAAGTGAGGATAAAAAAGAAATAATTCAAAAGTACTATAGTGAATTATATAAAGAAGGAAAAGTGGTGATAGGTGAAATAAAGGAATACTTAAAGAGAACAGATTTACCTAAAGTACAAGAAGAAACCAGAATAATGTTGGAAGGGAAAATCACAATGATGGAATTAACAGAAACAATTCAAAGACAAACAATGGGAAAACTCCAGGGCCGGATGGCCTGCTTGCAGAAATGTATAATGCCCTACAGAATACTTTAAGCAATGTATTACTAGAAGTTGTAAATGGAATTCTGATTAAAGCCAAAATACCCAAGTCATGGATGGAAGCGTATATTACCTTTATACCAAAAGAGGATACAGATCTACAATAAGTGAAGAACTATAGACCAATATTGTTGATGAACTCAGATTACAAGATATTTGCATCAATAATGGCTGAAAAACTGAAGAGGTGTTTAAATCACTTTATACATTCTGATCAAAATGGCTTTTTCCCAAGGGACAAATAAGAGACAATATGAGAATAATTTTAAATACACTGGAATACTGTAAAGCACACCTGGAGAAGCAAATGGCATTCATATTTTTGGACGCACAAAAAGTATTTGATAATTTGAACTGACAATTTATGTTAATGCAATTGAAGGAAATGGAATTTGGGATAGATTTACAAATATAATTAAAATTATATATTTTGGACAATATGCAAAAGTACTGGTTAGTGGAGAAATGACCAGGAAAACCTTTATCAAGAAAGGAACAAGACAGGGATGCCTCTTGTCTCCATTTTTGTTTACTGTAACTTTAGAAGTGTTGAATAGAATTATTAGAGAAGGCAAAGAGATAAAAGGGATGGAAATAAAAAAGGAGGTGTACAAACTACAAGCGTTTGCAGATGATTTGGTTTTTATCTCAGAAGAATCTTTAAAAACAGAGCCAAAGTTGATAATAAGAATAGAGGAATATGGGAAAATGGCTGGATTAAAAATAAATAAAGGACATTAATTTAGACCAGTTGGGAACATTTTTGGCAGAGAAACTATAGGTTAACGATGTTGGTCTCTTATAAAGAGAATTTAGCCAAAATGTTTCATTGCTGGCACTTACTGCCAGAAAGGTTAGCCAAAATGTTTCCTAACATGACACCCAACTGTTGGAAATGGAACTACAATCAGGGAACTTATTTCCACATGTGGTGGACGTGCCTGCATGCACAAAAATTTTGGCAGAAAATTAGAATTTGGATAGAGGACATAACAAAACAGAAAGTAAAATTTAATCCGGAAATTTTTTCTACTAGGTATCTTAGAATCAAATATGGAAAAGAAGCACCAATGCCTGATCTTGCATATTATAACTGCAGCTAGATTAAGTTTTGCTTTGGAAATTGGCTACGACCCCTACAGAAAGCATGATAATTAATAAAATACATGAATATGCCGAGATGGACAGATTATCCAAACTGCTAAAAGATAAACAAGACAGTGAATATTACAAAACAGAGTAAGCAGGGCTTCAACAAGGACTCTGAGTCTAAAGAACTTCTTTGCTTCTTGCAAAGAACACATCCCTGAGGCCTGGTTTTTTTCCCTTATGGCAGGGGCCATCACTTTCCAGCCTTACTCCCAAGTTGCCTTTGCTGCTTCAATTGCTCTATCCTTCCCAAGGTCCTCTGCATCATTGTTGCCAGACTCCACAAGCTCCGAAGGCAGCAACCCACTCTCTGATAGTCCTGGCCACATACTTGCATCACATGCAGGCCCCTCGTCCCAGTCCTTGCTATCAGAGAGCTCTGCCATCTGCTGCCACAACAAATTCCTGGCCCACACTATCACCAGTCCTTTCACTATTTTTTCTGCTAAATCATATTCTAATAAGTAGTTATATATCTTTGATATCAATTTTTCCTCTGTACCTGTCATTAGTTTATCTAACTGATTTGGTTTTATCTCAATTCGGAATTCCTCTTGGTCTTTTTTATATTTTGATTTTAATTGAAGATACAGCATCCAGTCTATATTTAGTCCCAGATCTTTTAATTCATCTTTAATGCTCCTTGGGGGTCTAAAATTTCATAATATCTGGCCATTCTTCCTAAATCTAATGTATCAGGGTGGATCATTGCCTTCATAGTGGGTACCCATCCTGGGATTGTTATATAATGTTTGTTTTTCATTTTTCCCATATATGTATTAGAGAGTCCCTTAGTATATGTCTATAAAAATATGTATGGCCTTACCCCTGGGACTTCACATGAAGGCATGCCACCCCGTCCAAACATGATCCTATTTTCATTGGCCAGAGGTTTGACTGATGAGACCGTGAGAATCTTGATTTCTTGGTTAATCTTAGGCAGGGTCTCCAACCTTGGCAACTTTAAGACTTGTGGACTTCAAACTCACAGAATTCCTCAGCCAGCAAAACTTGGATATAATTTTGAAAACTGTGTATGCATTGATCTCTCCCCCCCCCCCACACACACACACTTTTATCAATGGCTATGTTAGTCTGGGTCCTCTTTGGAGATTTTGAATTTTTCCTAATTAGTTTTTGATTTAAAGGGAAATGCGCATCCCTGTATGAGATACAATCAGAATATCGATCTGCTCTTATTCTGCAAGCATCTATTTGATTCCCAGGGTCAAAGAATACCCTGCACAAGCATGTAAAGGATAGATTTGGTACTGGAGGGTGGTGAAACATGTTTTGTCACTTGCCATACCACTTTGGGGCCTCCTGGTGAAATGGACTGCTTGCTGCTCTGCCATGGGAAGAGTCACTTTGACATATGGTTTCCCTTTTATTGCAGCCAAAAATGAAAGAAAACCATCTATCTGTTAGAAAGACAGTTTCCCCTTTAAGACAACTTCTGTTCCTGTATGAAAAAAATCTCTGTCTTTTTTTCTTAAATGATACACAACAAAGAGACTTAAGCCTAGGAAACCATGATGGACATTCAGCTCTGAGGCTGAATGACAAAATAAACTTTTGTTGTACATTGTTGTGGTTCTTTCAGCCTTCAGGTTTTAAAGAGAATCAGAATAGAGGCATGTCAAACCGATTTCCCCAAATTTTTTAAAGTTAATTCAGTGCTTTTATCTCTTCTTAAGAAATGGAAGCAGCAAGGTTGCTGAGGATGCCACTTTCACCCATACTAACTACTAGTAAAACAACATGAGGTAGATTGCAAAAGTAACTATTCAGGTCTAAGTGGTTCATGGCAGGACATTGAAATTATTATTTTCCTGCTATTCTGTTTTATACTTTCTACTCTTAAAATTGCCCTTGCAGCACATTTTGCAAGAGACAAAGTTTATAATTGAAGATAAGCTACTGTATGTGGTGCTTGTGGGCATCAATCCGTTCATTAATGTCTCAACTGGCACCAATTTCACCACCTCATCTAATTTTATTATTTTAATTTTAAAACAATTAAATGAGAAGAATTGGGAACAGCATCTCTGAGCTGTAAAAATCTAGGTGACTATTAGGTATCTACAAAAGTACTACACTACTGTGCCCATTGCTGCCTTCTTGTGGTCATCTAGCTTTTTCTAACCTAGATATAGTGGCTCTTACCTCTCAAAAATTAAAATGGTAGATAGCAACTGTTCTTTTAAAAAGGTTTTTTTTTTAACTGACCAGCTAATCTGAGCAGAAAAAAGAGCAACCAGGAAATCCAAAATGGTAAATAGACAGATAATTCCCCCGTCAGCCATTGTGGATAGCACCCATACTCATAATTCTGGAATTAGGAGAGGAATTAGGAAATAGGAATTCCCACTAGATGGCAGCCAAGAATTAGAATTTTATATATCCCTTTTCTGCCATGTGGCAGTCATTGCTGTAAATTCAAATGTATTTGCCCAGATCTGTATCCTTGAGCTGGGAAAAAAAAAAGTCAATTTGTCAACTATGTAGGTTATTTGTTTAAAAAGAAGATACCTTGATACTTCAATTGCTTTCTAAATTGAGCAATCTTAAATAAAAAGGGTGTTGGTACTTATCTGATACGCTCATTCTCTGTGAGCTGTGAAGAGCATCCAGAGATGGGAGGTGCTTCAGTCTCTTCTGGGAAGGCTGGGCTTAAAACTCCGGGACACTCCTCCTCCTCCACGGAACTCCTCCTCAGAGTCTCCTAGTTTTGCGAAGTCTGAGTGCCAAAGTCCAGAACTCATCAGGGATCTAGATCCCTGACTGGAACGGAACACCACCAGACGGAAAGAAATGGGTGGGGCTGGACGGTCTTCACAGCTCACAGAGAATGGGCATATCAGGTAAGTACCAATGCCCTTTCTCCCATGAGCTGTTCAGAGCATCCA